>CM041776.1:53539401-53748100 GCA_023374045.1 Limonium bicolor
CGAAACTTGACGAACAAGTAACAAGGCAGAAACAAAAGTAATTAGCAATACAGAAGCGTAAAAAGGTTTGTTTGAACCCAAAATTAGACAGAGAGTTAATAAGGCCGTGGAGAGTTAGAAAAGTAGAATTGCAACCTGTTTTACCTTCAGATTCGTGGTGTTTCTTCACGTCGGGATTCTTCGGAGGCCTCGTTGATGGCGGATCCGAGGAACTTCGAACCGAGCTTCTGACTCCTTGCTGTTCTTTATGTTCTTCACGTTTTGGGTGCTGTTTTGGTGAGGGTTTGATGATGATGTTGTGGGAGTTGAAAAATGTGATTTGGTGTTGATTTTGGTGAGATTTCGTGTTTGACTGTGGCCATGGAGTTCAAAACGTGGAGAGAGAGAGACGGCTGCCTTCTTTGAGAGTCTAGGGTTCTTGAGGTTCTCATTTGATCATGGGATAAGGTTCCTTATAGGCTTCCTTAAAGATAGAAAATCCGGTAAAAACCAGATTTACCGACGTTTTAGCTCAGGGCTTCCAAAAGGAATTTGATTATGAAATTTTACACATGGGTAAAGGATGATATTTATGAATTTTTCTAAAGTGGAATCGAATTTTTTTAGACATTGGAATTTTTTAAATTCAATTCTCGTCAGATTCAATCAGAAATTGCTAGAAAATTATTGGAAATTTGAAAAATCAAAATTTCAACGCCATTATGCTTCAGATGTCATCCTCTATCATGGGTTAAAATTTCAAAGCATTTTGAATTGATTTGACCCTTTTGGAGGAGAGAGAAAGCCTATAGGGGGCTTAGGAGCCATGAAAAATTACGAAAATGCCCCTAGAGATGACTAAGCTGTCCCTAGTACTCTGAAATGTGCCGATCGAATTGGGAACCCTAGCTACTAGCCTATTAGTAGAGACTTCTTCTCTTCGGGGGGTTGAAATTTTGGGTATAACAGATTGCCCCCCTCAACTAGACTTTGTAATGGAAATGAAAAGGCTAGTTGATGCTTAATGTACCCCAATCCCCAAATTATGATCTTAAAAGACCACACGTGCAATCCGACAAGTTGCGTCGAGCTATTCTAAGGCGCTGACTACCTATGAGTAAACTGGAAGGGTGTCCGAGCGGTTCTAAGCGTCGACCACCTAAAGGTAATAATGAATAATGTTAGACTATTCTAAGGCGCCGACTACCTATAAGGATGATATGACGTCAAGCTATTCTAAGGCTGAAATACCCCAAATCTAAATAATATTATTAAATCATTATTTATTGGAATATAATCCAAATATGAATCATTTCACGTACGCATGCAAACCCATGCATGAAAACGTTACGTAAAAATAGTCGTTTCTCCATAAACGCTAAAACGCCTTAGAAGCATATGGTCAAACATGACCTTGTATGACCCTCTAATATTCAAACCAAATGGTCATACAATTATTATATGAATATAAAAATATATTCCCTAAGATAAATTCAGTCAAAAACGCAAAACGCTCGGGAGTGCTCACGCCCCGATCCTTAAAGCATGAAAAGTCCGGAGGAGTGCCGAGGTGGCACGAACTCCTATAAAATTAATTCCTAGAGTTCCTAACATCATTATTAATCATTATAAAGGAACCCACGATGTGTGTTTCTCAAAATTCAGCAAAAAACAACAGGAGGATTTCTTAGCGCTCCTTTTGCCCGGGTGTGTCCCGATGGCCCGTAAATTATGTATGGGTTGATAAAACCTCATATAACCCAATGTAACATCTTAGTATATGTTTATTTACTATAATAAGTGTTTACAAACACTTGGAACTCATAAAAACAATTAGTTCCCCAAAAGTTCCTTAGAGCACAAAAACACACCTTCGGGTGTCACGAAAATGCATTTTACGCAATTGCCTTGTAGTTTTTGACATGCCACGAATTGGTAATCTTAAAAAGGGTTAAAATTACCTTCTCAATCAGTTGGTGTGACTAGTCAACAAGGTGCTCTATAGGGGCCGATTGTAAGAGCAAAAACTAGTATAAAATTTGCTTTAAAAGTTTATAAAAGGCTTAAAACATGATGACTCATCATCCCATGTGTTATATTACTTAATGTCAAAGTATATAGGTCTCAT
This sequence comes from Limonium bicolor, assembly GCA_023374045.1. Classification (NCBI taxonomy): domain Eukaryota; kingdom Viridiplantae; phylum Streptophyta; class Magnoliopsida; order Caryophyllales; family Plumbaginaceae; genus Limonium; species Limonium bicolor. The sequence goes on from CM041776.1 coordinate 53,541,509, forward strand.
TGGACCAGGGAGCTGTCGAAATTAGGCCATGGAATAAGGCCATGTGAGCTAGATACAAAACAAATGGAAAAAGGCAAAAGTAGATCTAGAATTCACTTTTTTTGATTCCTTCTTTTCCATGTGACCTAACATGCTTGTCCTTAGCTCTTCATTACCGATTGGGAAGCTTCAAATAACCCTTGAATTCGGACATATACAGAGAGGAAGAAGACAAGCTTAACTTAGAAAAATCAAAAGAAGATACCTTACCTTTTCTCACCTTGTCTTCTAGTTTTGCATTATTTTTGCTCCACCTTGCCTTGTCCTCCATTATGGCCGATTTCAATGCTTGAAAAGAGGGCATTTATTGAGCCAATAACTCATTGAATAAACTAAGGAAAAGTATAGTCATTTGACATTAAGAATTAAGAAAACAAAAATCAATTCCAAGTCACTCTCTTCTGCATTTACGTGAGCTAGGTCTCACTTTCCTTCTTGCACTTCACACCTCCGAATTGGTAAGCTCCCTAGCTCTCTCTTCTAGCTTCATCTTCATCCTTTGAAACTCTTAAGTCCATTAATGGAGTTTTAACTTCTATCTTCATCTTTAAGGTAATTTCCTAGCATTTCTTGACAAGTCTTGAAGCAAAACTCTTCCTAGCTTAACAAGGTGGGTTCGGCATCAATTAGTTCTCCAAGGAGATTGTCCAAACCAACTTAAACCAAGGAGCATCTCAAGGTTATCTTAAGGTAGGTTTTAAAGCTTGAAAATCCTTAAAGCACATTTTTATGTGTAACCAAGTTCTACTTCTTCTAAGTCTCTTTTCTTCTTCATTTTGATGAAGGAAAACTTGTTCTTCATCTACCTTAGGAGTGCCGAATTTATAAGGAAAAAAGTCTAAGGTAAAGTCTTGTAAACTACTTACAAATCTACTTAAGGTCTTTGTTGAAGATCTAACTCCTAAACACAACTTCACCTCTTGCATAAAACTGAAGAGGAGCATCAAGTTTACCTAAGAGAAGGCTTGGAGATTCAAGAAGAAGTTCAAGCACTTAACCACCTTTGTTAAGAAGTAAGTTTACTAAGTAAATCTTTATGTTATAAGCTTTGTTAAGCTTCTAAAAATTATACAAAAATTATGTACACCTCCTAGGTTAATTAAAACCGAAACTATATGGTTTTATAAGCCAAAAATATAATCTATAACATATATAGAAAATATTTACCTTAAGACACATTTTTGTGTCACAAAATCTATCTATGTTACAAATTAATTAAGGCCGAATTATCAAGGGCAAAAATGCTTATTTTTGAGCTAAGAATCAATATAAGACATTACAATAATTTTTACATAAGTTATATGACTCATATGAATTTATGTACATTTGTTATGATATATAAATCCACTTTTATATACTATATGGTCACTATTGAATTATGGCCGAATTACCTAAGTGTTAAATAGATTTTAATGACCTACTTAGGTATATAAACTTATATTATAAAGTTTGGAGAGTTAAAAATATTTTATTAGTGCTTAAATGGCTAATAAATTAAGTTATGTGGTTTAAATGTAATTTTTACAAAGTTTAGTGGATTTATTGTGAAAGCCGAGAGCTAAAGGGGTATTTGGTGTAACTATGAAATAATATAAGGTTAGGAATTAAGTTCATGAATTTTAGATAATTTAAACAAGTGTTAAAATAGCATTTTATAAAGTTTTGGGCTATTATGTAATTTATAAAAGTTGTTATGAAAGTTTAGAACTTATTAGTGGGCGAATTCATAATGAGAGATTTATTAGGCTCACCTTCAAAATTTTTAGGAATTAAATATTTAGACTATTTTATAAGTTATTAAGAAGTTATTATAAAGTTTTGGGATGAAAATGTAATTAAAGAAGAATAAATGACAAGCCGAAATTCTTTGGGGTTAGTTTGGTAATTTAAGAATTTATATATATATTCGGCATTTATGGAGAATTAAGATTAAAACTATAGTTTATAAGGCATTATGTAAAGATTATAAGATTTTGTGGCTAAATTGCAATTATAATGAATATATATATATAGGCCGAGATTTAAGAGGGGCTAAGTTGTAATTTTCGAAAGTTACAATATTTAAAAGTATATACCAAAATATTAATGGTAGTTTTATGATTTAATTAAATAAGGAATTAAAACTAAATATATAAGAGATTAGAATTTAAATGTAAAGTTTATGAATTAATATGGTTTTATAAATAACCGAAATATAAGGGTAATAATTCAGATTTAAATAAGTATAGGTCCTATATGGATATTTGGAGGAATTAGAAGAAAGAATTTTAATTAAAGGAATTATGGGATTAGAACTATGGCTTATATAGTTATAAGGAAGTTAAAGGAAAACAATAAATATTATTTATGACTAAAAGGAGAATAATGATTATAAGAATACTATGTCATTGTAAGACATTTAATTATAGTTAAGAAAATTATAAGTTGTTTGTCACTTAGACAATTAAATAAACAACAAATATAGTACATGAATATATGAATACATATATGTACATTAAAGGATTTATAAATAAATCAAAAAGGAATAACAAATAAGTTATATTAAATCATGAGGTAATTAAAAGAAATAAACCTCACATGAAATAACAAATACGAGATTTGTTAAAAGATCCAATAGAATTATTATATAAGGGTAACATAAATTAACCCTCTCAGTTAATCCTATTCTAGGACTTTGTTTGACCAGACGTTGACCAGGGTATAATCAACTGCAACCTACGGTGAACGGTATGGGATTCTTGCAACCTGTTTTCTACTTGGATTACACCGGCTTGTGTGCTATCTGTTGTTTGAATTAACGACCAAGATAATTAATGTAAATGTTGTTTACTCTTGTGCGCTGTTGTATTATTTTATGTGCGTGAATGATGCTGACTACTACGTGTATGTCCCACGCATACAAACACTACTATACCAGTGGATTAAATACCTGCGCTTCAGTATACCGAGGACTTGTACTCAAGTCTCTCACTAACTTCACTTTATAACAAATGTCATTATCCTAAACGTGATAATTGACAATACACATTGTGTTCTTGTTTAACATCTTTATATGACACTTAACAATTCTATACTACGAGAACGAGGAGCCCAGTTGGATCTGGCCATGCATACTACAGGAGTTGTACCTGTCTCAGGTCGTCTCCTATCTACGTCGTGATGGAACTTTCAGTTGGGAGGAAGACTCTATTTCTCCCGGGTTTCTAATGCCCTTCAGTTTGAGGAAGACTTCATTCCTCTAGTGGGATTCTATTTCCCACGCCTCTCAGTTCAGGGTTTAACTACGTTATCTCCTGGGGTTTTTATACCCAACCTTTCAATCTTAACGAGGTCACTATACCTCCACTATTTAAGATATTCAGTCATACCTGTCAGTCCCATTGTGTGGACCGACTATCATCAAAGAATTTCAGTTCAGCTAACACGACCTACTGTGTCTTGTTCTATGTGACATTATTGTCCTTGTATGGATACTTGTTATTATCAAACTATGCTTGTTTACAGCTTTATAAAAATGAACTGCATGTGTTCGACAAAGTAGTTGTGTGGCCCGGTAGACGATGGGCTGCACGTTTTCCATACCAGCATTGTTTGCTGAGCCCCTTTGGGGGCACCCCCATTTTTCAGGTACCTGAAGTTGAGAAGATTACCACACACGAGTGTAGGTGGGGTAGATTCAAGCTATGGGAGTCTTCTTCTAGACATTTATTTTACTTAAGTATTTTACATTAAGTTTGATTCCTAGTATCTCGGATTGTATTCGTATTCAGACCGTGACTTTTGGAGATTGTATTTGGATTTAGCCTTGTTGGTCACAAGGGTGGCCAACGGCATTGTAATACTGCCCGGTTGTTGTATTTATTTCCGCTGCAGTTGTATTTTATTTGGGAGTGATCGCCGTTCAGTTTATTGGATTTCGGGTTGGGGTGTTACAAAAAGTGGTATCAGAGCGTAGTTACGCTCTGGATACAAGGATACACCGAGATTATGATATCTAAGACTTTAAGTTAAGGGTTAAGTGATAGTATTGAAAGGAGTTTAAGTTAGTTTTACTTAGACTACTATCCAAGACCAAGATTTTGACCACAGTGCCTAATATACCTCAACATCCTGCAGATGTCAGGAAGAGGAGGACGACGTGGACAGGCTGATGAGGAGCCAAACATCAGGCTGGCAGACATTGCTACCTTAATTGCTCAGGCATTTGCACAGGCGGGGGTTGCACAGCAGCAGCAGTTACCTCCACCACCACCACCCCAGGGAGAGACTGGGTGAAGAGTTTGGCTGATCTGAGGCCGACTGCATTCAAGGGGCAGACTGACCCTGCTCACTTAGAAACCTACATCATGGAGATGGAGACAGCGTTCGAGACGCTTGCATTCCCAGCTAGGGAAAAAGTAAGACTTGCTGCCTTTTATCTGAAGGATGCAGCTAGAGATTGGTGGAACATGGTGAAAGCCGACCACCTGGATGACCCAGCTTTTACTTGGGGACACTACACTGCACTACTTAGGGGCAAATACTACCCGGCCCACACCAGGATGGTGAAGACTAGGGAATTTGACGCCCTGGAGCAGACGGGGAAGATGTCAGTGGATGAGTACTATGCGAAGTTCACTTCGCTACTCCGACTACTACCCGGCATAGGTTACTCGGACCAGGTCTTGGTCGACCGGTTCTACGGGGGACTGAGCCCTCGACTTCAGTTTGGGATGGGACCAATCATCCCTACCAGTTTACGGGTAAAACAGGAGAGACATGAACCAGTTGAAAATTTTATTACATACTATACCCCATCATGGGAGATTTAGAGATTGATACCTTGAGATTTCAGGAATGTTATCATGCTGGCTCTGTTGTGGAGATCACCTGTAAGAGAAGGGATGCTTTGAGCTCCCAAAAGAGGAAGGACGGACCTGGTGGCGAAGATGCCAAGCAGGGGAACTCCAACAAAAGGAACAAACCCTATCAGAAAGGACAGGGGTCCTACCAAGGGAAGGGGAACCAAACTACTGGGAACCCCCAGTCAGGAACCTACGGGGCGACAACCTCACAGAAAACCTACCCATCTAAGGGTAGGCACACTAATCAAACAGTTAGATTTGAAACTTTTGTGATTACTTCAGTACCTTTGGAATGTATAATTGACCTTGATTGTATTAGGTTCTGGACATGGCTCAAACACGGGCCAGAAGTATGTCCGCCGTTTCAATTGTAAACAGTGTGGAAAGGATCACCCGGCGTGGACTGCCAAGGGGAGAAAGTCATGTGCCGCTACTGTCAGATACTCGGGCATCGTGCCTTCGAGTGTATCCGAAACCCGGAGAGCAGGAACTACCGCCCGGGAGCAAAGGCAAACCCAGGCCAAAAGAATGGAGCTAGCGATACTCGCCCTCCACCAACAAACCAAACTCAAGGGTATAAGGGCAAGGGCCCAGCATCGGGACCCGCCCTGCATGTCATGGACCGCTCAGATGAGGCTGGTCCTTCTACCAACCCAGGTATTTCTAAATCATGTGAACCTGTTATTGAGCAATGGATGATGTGAATGAGTGCTTGCATGCCTTGATTGCCTAATTGAGTAGGAAATAATTAGTAAGACTCACTAGTAAAAATTTAAACCACGTAGGAAGCTATAAGATATGCTTTCCTATCCTCTCACCGCCCTCCTTGGAGGAAAACATTATCAAAGTACAAGAACCAGGGAACGAACAATGTAAGGTTATCCAACCAGGTTTGATATTACTCAAAGGATGCCTAACACCGGAGACACAAATTGCAATCATTAGAAAATGTCAAGAATTGGGAGCAGGACCAGGAGGGTTCTACACTCCAGAATTTCCAGGAGGATCAAAGATGAAGCTGAAAATGATGTGCTTAGGAAAGGATTGGAATCCTTACACAAAAACCTACCAAGATACAAGAAATGGAGATGGAGCACAAGTACCAAAAATCCCAGAAGAATTTTTACCAATTGTGGAACAAGCAGTTAATACAGATCAACAGCTAGAAGAAGATCCAGTTCCCAATCTAAGGGCTGATCTATGTATCATCAACTTCTATGAAGAAGGAGGCCGTTTAGGACTACACCAGGACAATGATGAAACAAAAGGGTCCCTTGAACAGGGGATACCAGTATTATCCTTGTCTATTGGAGATGATGCAGAGTTCCTTTATGGTGAGCAGAAGCGTGTGGACCTTGCAAAGAAAATCATATTGAGTTCAGGAGATGTTTTAGTAATGGGTGGAAAGTCAAGGTTGCTATACCATGGAATTAAGAGGATCAAACTAAACACAACACCTACGACAGTGATAAACACCACTCACATGAAACCAGGAAGATTAAGTTTGACTTTTAGAAAGTACTAGTATTGTAATTGTTTGGACGTCTGAAAGGAGATCATCTCATCAAAGAAGCATTATTGTTATGAAACTAAACGTCTTTAGACCCCATCATATATCAAAGTACTTACTCAGATTCTGTTATTAGGTTGTACTAAGGAGACGGAAGGTGCCTTAAGTATACTTACTGAGGAGGAGGCCAGCAAGGGCGGCGCGATCCTCACTGGTACCTTTCCTGTTAATGGAGTGGATGCATCAGTACTGTTCGACTCCGGAGCCTCATATACTTTCATTTCGCCTTCGCTTGCGGGGAAGTTGGGGCTAGACGTTGTAGAGTTACCTGATTTTAAGGTGGCACTCCCGTCTAAGGAGAAGATCAGTTGCACTCGTCTTTATAGAGGAGCCACTATCAGTATTAAGGAGGAGGAATTTCCTATTGACCTTATTGAGTTCAGAGGTCTAGGATTCGATGTTATAGCCGGGATGGACTGGCTGGGGTGGCACAGAGGCCGCATTCTTTGTGCAGAGCGCAGACTGTTGCTTAAGAGCCCATCAGGAGTGACAGTATCTTACCGTCAGAGCCCTAGAGCACCGTCTATAAAAGTTATATCTGCTATGTCCATGTACAAGCACGTCAGGAAGCAGAATGAAGTATATTTATGCTATGTTCAGGATGTAGAGCATGACCCTGATTTTGATTCAGCTATGCCAGTGGTGTCGGAGTTTCCAGACATTTTTCCAAAGGAACTTCCAGGCTTACCGCCATCCAGAGAGGTATTCTTCTCCATCGAATTACTACCAGGTACCGGTCCCATAGCTAAGGCACCGTACCGTATGGCACCAGCAGAGATGGCTGAGCTGAAGGAGCATCTAAAAGATTTATTGGACAAGGGATACATACGACCTAGTGTATCTCCTTGGGGAGCACCAGTGCTTTTTGTGAAAAAGAAGGATGGAAGCCTTCGGCTATGTATTGATTACAGGGAGCTTAATGCAGTGTCGGTGAAGAACAAATATCCACTACCACGGATTGATGATTTGATTGATCAGTTGAGAGGAGCAAAAGTATTTACGAAGATCGATTTGAGATCAGGCTACCATCAGATACCCATCAGGGAGCAAGACATAGAAAAGACAGCATTCAGAACACGGTATGGCCACTATGAGTTTACAGTTATGCCTTTTGGCTTGTCAAATGCACCTGCAGTCTTCATGGATTTGATGAACAGATTATTCAGAGAGCAGTTGGATAAGACCGTGGTTGTATTCATCGATGACATCCTCATCTATTCAAAGTCTAAGGAAGGGCATGAGAGTCACCTCCGACATGTACTTGAGATCTTAAGGGAGAACCAGCTTTATGCTAAGTTCTCCAAATGTGAGTTTTGGTTAGACAGAGTTTCCTTTTTAGGACATGTTATCTCTGATGCTGGGATCACAGTGGATCCAGCAAAGATAGAAGCAGTTCGCACTTGGCCTAGGCCAAAGACAGTTACGGACATCAGGAGTTTCCTTGGTTTAGCAGGATACTACAGAAGGTTTGTTAGAGACTTCTCCAAAATAGCTAAACCTATGACCATCTTAATGAAGAAGGATGCACCTTTCACATGGACTACTGAATGTGAGACCTCTTTCGAGCTTTTGAAGAATGCTTTGACATCAGCACCAGTTTTAACTATACCTGAAGGCACAGAGGGTTATGAAGTTTACTGTGATGCATCAGGCAGAGGATTAGGGTGTGTACTCATGCAGAATGGGAAGGTAGTCGCCTACGCTTCCCGGTAGTTGAAGAAACATGAGGAAAACTATCCCACACATGACTTAGAGCTTGGAGCTATTGTTTTTGCACTGAAGATCTGGCGCCACTACCTGTATGGTGTCCAGATGACCGTATATTCGGATCACAAGAGTTTGAAGTATGTATTCACCCAGAAGGAGTTAAACATGAGACAAAGAAGATGGGTTGAATTCCTTAAGGACTATGACATTAATTTGCAGTACAAAGAAGGGAAAGCTAATGTTGTAGCAGATGCACTTAGTCGACGAACACATTCTCTAAATGCCATTGTGGCTAGCTCAAGTCTTATGGACGACATACGCAGAGCACAGCAGAGTGATCAGCGAATGATGGAGATCAGTCAGAAGTTGTCTGACGGTACATTTGAGGGTGGAAAATATGAGTTTCAGCTACATGATGATGGACTAATCAGATTGAAGGGAAGATTGTGTATTCCCAGAGACAGCACAGATATTAAGAAGCATATTCTTTGAGAGTCCCACACTTCTTCCACATCTGTCCATCCAGGAGCTTCTAAGATGTACAAAGATCTGAAGAGGTATTTCTGGTGGAGTGGTATGAAGGGCGACGTGACAGAATATGTGATTCGATGTCTCACTTGTCAGAAAGTGAAATTCGAACACAGATGACCAGGAGGTATGGTACAGTCTATGCCAGTCCCAGAGTGATATCTCCATGGACTTCGTGGTGGGACTACCACCTACGAGAGGAGGCCTTAATATGATTTGGGTTGTTGTTGATCGACTGACTAAGGTTGCTAGGTTTATTCTGATGAAAGACACTTGGAAAGTGCCAAAGTTAGCAGAACTATTTGAACAGGAGATTATCAGACATCATGGAGTACCTAAGACTATTGTTTCAGATCGAGACACTAGATTTCTCTCACGATACTGGCGAGCTACTCGCGAGGCACTTGGCACTGAGTTGAAGCTTAGCACAGCATTTCATCCTCAGACAGATGGACAGTCAGAGAGGACTATTCAGACCTTAGAGGACATGCTACGAGCATGTGCCTTGGATTTCCAGGGCAGCTGGATAGATAGACTACATCGCATCGAGTTTGCATACAATAACAGCTATCACGCCTCTATACAGATGTCATCTTTCCAAGCCTTATATGGCAGACCATGTCGCACACCATTGTGCTGGGACGAGTCTAGTGAGACCGTCATCATTGGGCCTGAGTACTTAGAGCAAGTCCAAGCAGAAGTACAACAAATCAGAAGTAACATGAAAGCAGCACAAGACAGACAGAAATCATATGCTGATGGGAGGCGACGAGACCTTGAGTTCGCAGTTGGCGACCAGGTATTTCTACGAGTATCACCCATGAAGGGTGTATTCAGATTTGGGCAAAAGGGCAAGCTAAGCCCAAAATTTGTAGGACCCTACGCTATCATAGAGCGGGTGGGCCTTGTGGCATATCGACTTGATTTGCCAGCCGAGTTGGGCAAAGTACAAAATGTTTTTCATGTGTCTCAGCTCAAGAAGTACATGCCTCATCCTTCTCATGTTCTACAACCAGAGACACTCTCATTAGAACCAACAATGCGGTATGTGGAAACACCGCAAACAATCTTAGACAGAAAGACACGAGACACTCGAAACAAATCTGTGAGCCTAGTAAAGGTTCTTTGGTCGAACCACGATGTGGAAGAGGCCACATGGGAACTAGAAGCTGATATGCGAGCGAAGTTTCCCTCACTATTTACCGATTAGACACTTTAGTCTAGGGTACGTGGGCGTACCCCTCTTTTTTTGGGGGGGGTAGAGCCTTTTTCGTTTGTGAATGTAGTATGCATTTGTTGCACTTTCGTGCATTTCAGTGACACTTTGTCTTATATGTGTTCTTGTGTAACACTGTTCAGTATATTTCAGTGACACTTTGTCTTGTATGTGTTCTTGTGTAACACTGTTCAGTATATCTCAGCGACACTTTGTCTTGTATGTGTTCTTGTGTAACACTGTATTTGAATGTACTTGGTGCACTATTAGATATGAAAAGTGACTGTGTTATTACATCACACTATATTGTTCCAAAGTATTCCTGTTGTGTTTGATGTACACTGTGAACTTAGGAATATAGAGACTTGGGACTTGATCCCTAAAAACTAGATTGAGTTGTGGATACTTAGTGGAACTTGATTCCCTACAACCTTATAATTTAGATATGAGACTTCGGGGAGAAGTCCTTTTTTTTAAGGGGGGTAGATTGAAATACCCCAAATCTAAATAATATTATTAAATCATTATTTATTGGAATATAATCCAAATATGAATCATTTCACGTACGCATGCAAACCCATGCATGAAAACGTTACGTAAAAATAGTCGTTTCTCCATAAACGCTAAAACGCCTTAGAAGCATATGGTCAAACATGACCTTGTATGACCCTCTAATATTCAAACCAAATGGTCATACAATTATATGAATATACAAATATATTCCCTAAGCTAAATTCAGTCAAAAACGCAAAACGCTCGGGAGTGCTCACGCCCGCTCCTTAAAGCACAAAAAGTCCGGAGGAGTGCCGAGGTGGCACGAACTCCTATAAAATTAATTCCTAGAGTTCCTAACATCATTATTAATCATTATAAAGAGAACCCACGAAGTGGTTTCTCAAAATTCAGCAAAAACAACAGGAGGATTTCTTAGCACTCCTTTTTGCCCGGGTGTGTCCCGATGGCCCGTAAATTATGTCATGGGTTGATAAAACCTCATATAACCCAATGTAACATCTTAGTATATGTTTATTTACTATAATAAGTGTTTACAAACACTTGTAACTCATAAAAACAATTAGTTCCCCAAAAGTTCCTTAGAGCACAAAAACACACCTTCGGGTGTCACGAAAATGCGTTTTACGCAATTGCCTTGTAGTTTTTGACATGCCACGAATTGGTAATATTAAAAAGGGTTAAAATGACCTTATAAATCAGTTGGTGTGACTAGTCAACAAGGTGCTCTATAGGGGCCGATTTTAAGAGCAAAAACTAGTATAAAATTTGCTTTAAAAGTTTATAAAAGGCTTAAAACATGATGACTCATCATCCCATGTGTTATATTACTTAATGTCAAAGTATATAGGTCTCATTGGACCAGGGAGCTGTCGAAATTAGGCCATGGAATAAGGCCATGTGAGCTAGATACAAAACAAATGGAAAAAGGCAAAAAGTAGATCTAGAATTCACTTTTTTTGATTCCTTCTTTTCCATGTGACCTAACATGCTTGTCCTTAGCTCTTCATTACCGATTGGGAAGCTTCAAATAACCCTTGAATTCGGACATATACAAGAGAGGAAGAAGACAAGCTTAACTTAGAAAAATCAAAAGAAGATACCTTACCTTTCCTCACCTTGTCTTCTAGTTTGCATTATTTTTGCTCCACCTTGCCTTGTCCTCCATTATGGCCGATTTCAATGCTCGAAAAGAGGGCATTTATTGAGCCAATAACTCATTGAATAAACTAAGGAAAAGTATAGTCATTTGACATTAAGAATTAAGAAAACAAAAATCAATTCCAAGTCACTCTCTTCTTGCATTTACGTGAGCTAGGTCTCACTTTCCTTCTTGCACTTCACACCTCCGAATTTGGTAAGCTCCCTAGATCTCTCTTCTAGCTTCATCTTCTTCCTTTGAAGCTCTTAAGTCCATTAATGGAGTTTTAACTTCTATCTTCATCTTTAAGGTAATTTCCTAGCATTTCTTGACAAGTCTTGAAGCAAAACTCTTCCTAGCTTAACAAGGTGTGTTCGGCATCAATTAGTTCTCCAAGGAGATTGTCCAAACCAACATTAAACCAAGGAGCATCTCAAGGTTATCTTAAGGTAGGTTTTAAAGCTTGAAAATCCTTAAAGCACATTTTTATGTGTAACCAAGTTCTACTTCTTCTCAGTCTCTTTTCTTCTTCATTTTGATGAAGGAAAACTTGTTCTTCATCTACCTTAGGAGTGCCGAATTTATAAGGAGAAAAAGTCTAAGGTAAAGTCTTGTAAAACTACTTACAAATCTACTTAAGGTCTTTGTTGAAGATCTAACTCCTAAACACCTTCACCTCTTGCATAAAACCGAAGAGGAGCATCAAGTTTACCTAGGAGAAGGCTTGGAGATTCAAGAAGAAGTTCAAGCACTTAACCACCTTGTTGTAGAAATATGCGACTACTTCTTCAACCTAGGCAGTGTACCTAGTCGTTTTGCGGGATAGTGGAATTGTGGGGTGTCGAACTCTTGGGGACCTTGCTGTGGTTTAACTGATAGTGCAATTTTAATTGAGAATTCTAATTAGATTCCTGAACAAAAACTTATCATTTTTTTTGAGAGAAATTGTGGTTTAGAACTCAGTGTAATCAAAATAGTAAAAAGAACAATTAATTAAAACAGATTAATATTAGCAGTTGTGAAACTCTTTTGTTTTTAAAGAAGCATCCCGGGTTGTTCTGCTCACCTATTTTACTTAATTACATTACTGTAGACTTCCCCACTTTAGCAATAAACTCAAGAATTTTAATTAGTTTATTGACCGTTCCCTGTCTAATAAACCCTGATTAATTTAAACAACAAGCGCAATTCCTTGTTCAAGTCATTAATAAATTAATTGCATTATTAATAATTCCTATTGGAGACTGGTTAACCTATAGGTGAAAACTCACTTCTAGTCGTTGACCTGTTTTGACTTCTCTTGTCTAGAATCTTGCCTCAGCACTGCATTTTGACAAGAAACTTCAAATATCACTTTAATAAATGGCCTAAATATTAAAGCGTAATAAGGAGGAGAATCAAAATATTGCTTGAACAGATTATATTAGAAAGTCTACGTAACACAGTTTAGTAAAATAAGCTTACTTCTCAACCCGGGAGCTAAGATTTTTACTCAGACATAATTATACAAACAGAGGTCGTAGATACGACAGCCATTAAAACAAAATACAGTTAAAGAAAAGAGATAGCTCTCTGCACTCGCATGGACTGGATGGAGGAAAATGGAATTTCTGTGGAAGAAGTGAAATTTGGAAGTGAAGGTGAGAGATTCGAAGAGTAGAGTTTTGTGTACGAGCGTGTATTATTTTTGATGAAGTTGCAGAGTTTATATAGAGAAGAGGAAGAAGAAGAAAACAGAGGAAGAGAACGTGCGTGCAAGTGGATTATCAAGATAAGGAGCTTGCAAGTTGATTAGCAGGATACGATAAGGGAGGTAGATAGATTGGGGTTGCAGACGCGTTAATACTGTCGGTTATCTTCTTGTCTGTAGGCGCCGTGAAGATTGAAGAAGAAAGCGCCGCGAAGAATGAAGAAGAAAACTCCTCCTCGTCGATTTTTAGTCGCGTCCGCCTGCGGTACCTCCCCCCTGTCCGCCTGGTGACCTCCATCCTGTCCGCCTATATTTCAAGCGGATGTCACATATATATGTTGTCCGCCTTCTAGTTTTGGGCGGATGTGAATACTTGGTCGTGGTGGTTTAGAAATATTGAAACCATGACATGCTGTTACGTGATTGTAGTTAGTTTTTGATGTGCTGTACGTGTATATTATATATATATATATATATATATATATATATATATATATATATATCTATATATATATATGTATATATATATATAACCGGTGTATTTGTAATTTTCCTGCATTAGACACATAAAATGTATCAGTTCACATCAATACATAAATTCATGGAAAAACATATGATAAGTGGGAAATATGACATTAATTATTATGAAAATAGAAAGAATTAAAGCCCTAAAAATATATGTATTTCACACTTATCAAACTCCCCCATACTTATCTTTTGCTTGTCCTCAAGCAAATCTTTCTGACATAATATTTAAACAAGTTAAACAGACAATAATCAAGTAAGGAGAGCACAGAAAAGGTAATTGCCAATTTCAGATTATTTATTAGTAATTATTTTTTTTTTTCTTTTTCTAAATAACTCTGTAGTCCTGCAAAAAGAAAGAGAAGCAGTACCATGAAAATTCTGCTTTTAACCCTGAGCCAATCCACCATTTTCTTTCACAATTCCTTGAACGACAAGGGGCATGAAGTAAAATCTTATTCCATTATACCTTTCAATGCCACATACTCATGATCCATAATGACGATTTTTTTTATATTTTGGTACAGAATGCACAGATACTTCATTTTTCTTTCACCTCAGACTTTTCTCTCCACCCTTGTAGCGGTTTTGGGTCTACTATCCCAGATACCGAGTACCTTAGGTAGCCGGGTGATGAAGCACCCCTAAGAACTTAATAACCGAGTGGACGAGGCCTGTTTAGGATCAGAATATGCCTGTTTGGATCAGAGGAGTACCTTGCCTTGTTCTTTTTCCACCATTTCTTTCCAGATCAAATCCAGGCTCAAAGTCAAAACAAAATTCAAATGATAATTTCCTCAGAATTTTTAGCATTGAGTAAGGAGCAGAGTAATAATTTTTTTTTGTGTACCCTTTAAACCTGTTAATACCAGCATTACTCCCTCTATGGCTCCTTCTTTGATTATTAATCACTTAACAAATTAAACACAGTGTCGAAAAAGAGAACTTAAGAGCAAGCTTGTGATTACTATCTCTCCCCCACACTTGAACCAAAGCAATGCCCTCATTGCATAGAAAGAATTAAAATAACAGGGCATGCAAACTATGTGGGTAAAAAAAAAATGGTAATAAGAGATATTTAAATTTAAAGAGCAAGGTATGGATAGTGTACTCCCTAGAGTTATGCAGAATATGTAGTGTTGCTCCCCCACACTTGAGTTCAGCTGTCGGAACCAGTTGATCTACTAGACCAGATGACCGCCAGCACCAGACAATGGTGTAAAAACAAGGGGAGAGGTGAAGTAAAAAAAGAAACCGGTATCTACAGTATTCCCCCGCAGGATCATGTGTCTGCTCAACTAGCTGCTCTCACAAAAGTTGTGGAAAAACTAACGCTTAGTCAACCACAACAAAAAGCTGCAAAGGCAGTGGCCACTTCTCCATATCTGACTCCCTGTTGCGAAAACTGTGGAGGAGCTCATGAAACCACCAACTGCGATGGTTCAGGTTGCAACAGAACCCTTGAAGAGGTAAGTTTAATTAACAACAGACCAGGGGTTCCTTATCAAAACTCATACAACCAAAACAATTGGAGGAGCAACCAACAACCATGGAGGAATTATGAGCCCCAGACAAGCAACCAAGGTTTTAACCAAAACCGACAACCGCAGTATAACCGACAACAGGAACAGCCAACCAACTCACAAGGAGACATTGGCGAATTAAAAGGCATGATGAATCAGCTTCTGAAACAAGGTCAGACGATGAATTCAAAATTTTCTGAGATAGAGGCCAAAGTTGCTGATCAGGCTACCATAACCACGAATTTGGAAAGACAGATAGGTCAGATTTCCCAACAGTTGGCTCAAAGACCAGCAGGGTCACTCCCAAGCCAGACGGATCCAAATCCCAGGGAACATGCAAAATCAATAACCCTAAGGAGCGGGAAAGAGCTGGTATCCACTGCCCCTGAAACTGAGGAGAAATCTGATCAACAAAAATCTGACAAAGAAGACGTAACAATTTCCAAGGAGAAGGAGTCTCCTGAATCCCTTACTATAAAACCGTCACAGGTTTCATATGATATTCCAATCCCATTTCCTGACAGATTAAAGAAAAAGAATTTGGACGATCAATTTGGAAAATTTCTTAACATTTTTAAGAAATTAACTATTAATATTCCTTTTTCTGATGCCTTAACACAAATGCCCATTTATGCAAAATTTATGAAAGATATCTTGTCTAACAGGCGATCTTTACAGGAAAATGACACGGTGAAACTAACCGAAAGAGTATCTGCAGTACTCCTAAAGAAGCTACCACCAAAGTTGGGAGATCCAGGTCTCCCTATCATTCCTTGTGCAATTGAAGACATAAATTGTGGTAACGGGTTGTGTGATTTAGGAGCTAGCATTAATTTAATGCCTTTATCTATATTCAAGAAATTAGGCATAGGTCAATGCTCTCCTACTCCTGTTCAGCTCCAACTAGCTGATCGTTCCATAATTCACCCCGAAGGAAAAATTGAAGATTTAGTGGTTTCTGTTGGCAAGTTTATTTTCCCCGCTGATTTCATTGTTATAGACATTGAGGAAGATAAAGATGTCCCACTAATCTTAGGTAGACCTTTTATGAGAACTGCGAGAACTTTAATTGATGTTGAAGGAGGAAAAATAATTTTAAGACTTCATGACGAGCAGGTAGTTTTTGACATGACCAGGAACATGAAGTATCCTTCTGATACACAAAACTGTTTTTCTATTGACACTATTGACTCTTTAGTACAGGAGACGTTCCTCAGCAGAGATGAAGAAACAATTCTGGAAAGATGTCTTATGGCATCTTGTGAAGCTGAGGACGAAAATCCCGATATTGCTTTCATGGCTGAAGAGTTAAACAAACATAAGCCACATTTCCAATCCTACCGACCAAAATTTGAGCCAGTAGAACGAAACGCAGACAGACCCAAGCCATCCATCGAAAAAGCACCTACAGTCGAAATGAAACCTCTTCCTCCTCATTTAAAATACGCCTTTCTAAAAAAGCCATCTGATCTACCAGTTATCATTTCTTCTAAATTGACAGATGTGCAGGAGGAGGAACTTTTAGGGGTGCTACGCCGTCATAAAACCGCTATCGGTTGGTCAATAGCGGATATCAAAGGAATAAGCCCATCTCTGTGCTCTCATCGAATTTACATGGAAGATGATTTCAGGGCTTTAGCACAACCACAGAGGCGTCTAAACCCCGTTCTTAAAGAGGTGGTCAAGAAAGAGGTAATAAAACTACT
This sequence comes from Limonium bicolor, assembly GCA_023374045.1. Classification (NCBI taxonomy): domain Eukaryota; kingdom Viridiplantae; phylum Streptophyta; class Magnoliopsida; order Caryophyllales; family Plumbaginaceae; genus Limonium; species Limonium bicolor. The sequence goes on from CM041776.1 coordinate 53,558,511, forward strand.
TGACGCTGGCATTATCTATCCAATTTCAGATAGCAAATGGGTAAGCCCAGTGCAGGTGGTGCCAAAGAAGGGCGGAATAATGTAGTTCCCAACGAGAAAGGTGAGTTGATTCCTCAACGCACCACTACCGGTTGGAGAGTCTGTATAGACTACAGGAAATTGAATACCGCCACACGTAAGGATCACTTTCCCTTACCTTTTATTGACCAAATGCTGGAAAGGTTAGCAGGTCAGGACTATTATTGTTTTCTAGATGGCTATTCCGGATATTTTCAGATCCCAATTGCTCCAGAAGACCAGGATAAAACTACTTTTACCTGTCCTTATGGAAGATACGTATAAAAGAATGCCATTTGGATTATGTAATGCACCAGTACTTTTCAACGGTGCATGATGGCTATTTTCTCTGATTACATTGAAAAATGTATAGAAGTCTTTATGGATGACTTCTCTGTTTTTGGTTCGACATTTGATACTTGCCTGGAGAATCTTGATCTTATTTTGGCCAGCTGTGAAGACACTAATCTAGTCCTGAACTGGGGAGAAATGTCACTTCATGGTTCGTGAAGGGATCGTGCTAGGACATAACGTGTCTTCCAAAGGTATTGAGGTGGACCGTGCTAAAATCGAGGTAATAGAAAAACTTCCCCCTCCTACTACTGTCAGAGGTATCCGAAGTTTTCTTGGACATGCAGGTTTTACAGACGATTCATTAAAAAATTTTCCAAGATTTCTAAGCCTCTCTGCACTTTACTGACAAAAGATGCTAAATTTCATTTTTCTGATGAATGTTTAGCAGCTTTTAATTTGTTAAAAGAAAAACTTGTCTCTGCTCCTATTGTGGTATCACCCGACTGGTCACAACCTTTTGAAATTATGTGTGACGCCAGTGATTATGCGGTGGGAGCTGTTCTGTGCCAGAAAATAGATAAGGTTCTGAGAGTAATCTATTATGCAAGCCGCACTTTAAATGATGCTCAGAAAAATTATGCCACCACCGAAAAAGAATTACTGGCAGTCGCCTTCGCTTTGGATAAATTTCGTTCATATTTATTGGGTAGTAAGGTCATTATTCATACTGATCATTCTGCTCTCAAGTATATTTGCCAAAGCAGATGCAAAACCCAGGTTGATATAAGATGGATACTTCTCTTACAAGAATTCGACATAGAGATAAGGGATAAGAGAGGTATCCAGAATGTTGTGGCTGACCACTTATCAAGAATGGAGGGATCAGAAGACGAGAGACCCATCAATGAATTTTTCCCGGACGAGGCAGTTTTCACAATTCAAACGGCAAGAGACCCTTGGTTTGCCGACATTGCAAATTATCTGGCTACAAAGATCATCCCAGCTGATATGACTTATCAGCAGAGAAAAAGGTCTTTTCTATTGTCAAAAATTATTTATGGGATGATCCATTTCTTTTCAAAATATGTGCAGATGGTATTATCAGGAGATGTGTCCCAGAGACAGAAATCAGAAACATTCTCCATTGCCATTCTAGAGAAACCGGCGGACATCACGGTGCAACCCGTACAGCTGCAAAGGTACTTGAATCCGGTTTCTATTGGAACACCCTTCACAAGGACTGTCATGCTTTTGTGTCTACTTGTGATCGGTGTCAAAGGCAAGGTAATATTTCTCGCCGTAATGAACTTCCCTTAAACAATATGCTAGAGGTTGAATTATTTGATGTTTGGGGGATTGATTTTATGGGACCCTTCCCAAATTCATTTGGAAATTTATACATCTTAGTAGCAGTCGATTATGTTTCTAAATGGGCCGAAGCCCTTGCTTGCTCTACTAATGATGGTAAAGTTGTGATGAAGTTCATAAAGAAGAACATTTTCAGTCGATTCGGTGTTCCAAGAGCAATAATCAGTGATGGTGGTTCTCATTTCTGCAATCGCCAATTTGATGCTCTCTTGAAAAAATATGGAGTCCGCCATAAGGTTGCTCTACCATACCATCCTCAAACGAATGGTCAGGCAGAGATAACAAACAGAGAACTGAAATGGATTCTGCAGAAGACGGTGAGCTCTTCACGAAAGGATACAGCGCCAAAAACTAGTTGTAGAAATATGCGACTACTTCTTCTCCGGTCATTTTCATAAAATTTCCTCCAGATGAGGAACTTAGCAACAATTTGTTAGAATCATTCAAGCCTGTAAAGAATGATAAAACAAGCTCCTGGCTACTCATACCGTGATGTGGACATAATATCTGTAATTCTTTGAATCTATCCCACGAATCATAGAGAGATTCACCTGGTTCTTGACAGAAGTTGGTGATCTCAGCAATTTTTCTCTTGTTTTGGACGGGGGATAGTATTTCGCCAGAAATTTGTTTGCTAACTCAGCCCAACTGTGGATACTGCTGGGTTGTAAACTTCTCAACCACCTGGAGGCGCCATCTTTCAATGAATAGGGGAACAATTGCAGACGAATGCGTTCGTTCAGACTTCCTGTTTTGTTAAAAGTGTTACAAAAATCAAGAAATGCAGATATGTGGTGTGGAGCATCATCTGAATCTAGCCCACTGTTGGCCCTGGTGGTAGAGTGTAGTAATGAAACTGGTTTTGAACTGCCAGGCGTCTAGTTCAGCCTGAGTGACCTGAGGAAGGATAATAGCAGAAGGCCTCCCTTCGACTGATGGTTGTTGGTATTCGCAAAGAGTTTGTCGAGTTGCCATCTCTACACGTTGTTGTCGTCTTTCTCTGTGGAGAAATCTTTCAATCTCAGGTTCAAAATCGTTTGAGGACTACCTGCAGATCGAGTACGACGCATATATAGAAACAACTAAAGTGTTAATGTTAGTAGTTAGTATACTGGAAATTATAAGTTAGAGACAATGGAAATTAAGAGTTAAGGACAATGGAAATTAAGAGTTAGAGACAATGGAAATTAAGAGTTAAGGACAATGGAAATGAAATGTTAAGGACAAAAAATTATAAGTTAGTAGTTAGAGACAATGGAAATTAATGACAGAAAATTAAATGACAATAAAATAAAGAGTTAGTAATTAGATGTTCGAAGTCCGATGTCCTTAGTTAGATGTCCGAGGTCTGATAGTCCGATAGTCCAATAGAAAACTTAATAAGATTAAAAACTGTCAGTTAACCGTGCCGGAGGTCCCCGGCAACGGCGCCAAAAACTTGTTGTAGAAATATGCGACTACTTCTTCAACCTAGGCAGTGTACCTAGTCGTTTTGCGGGATAGTGGAATTGTGGGGTGTCGAACTCTTGGGGACCTTGCTGTGGTTTAACTGATAGTGCAATTTTAATTGAGAATTCTAATTAGATTACTGAACAGAAACTTATCATTTTTTTGAGAGAAATTGTGGTTTAGAACTCAGTGTAATCAAAATAGTAAAAAGAACAATTAATTAAAACAGATTAATATTAGCAGTTGTGAAACTCTTTTGTTTTTAAAGAAGCATCCCGGGTTGTTCTGCTCACCTATTTTACTTAATTACATTACTGTAGACTTCCCCACTTTAGCAATAAACTCAAGAATTTTAATTAGTTTATTGACCGTTCCCTGTCTAATAAACCCTGATTAATTTAAACAACAAGCGCAATTCCTTGTTCAAGTCATTAATAAATTAGTCGCATTATTAATAATTCCTATTGGAGACTGGTTAACCTATAGGTGAAAACTCACTTCTAGTCGTTGACCTGTTTTGACTTCTCTTGTCTAGAATCTTGCCTCAGCACTGCATTTTGACAAGAAACTACAAATATCACTTTAATAAATGGCCTAAATATTAAAGCGTAATAAGGAGGAGAATCAAAATATTGCTTGAACAGATTATATTAGAAAGTCTACGTAACACAGTTTAGTAAAATCAGCTTACTTCTCAACCCGAGAGCTAAGATTTTTACTCAGACATAATTATACAAACAGAGGTCGTAGGTACGACAGCCATTAAAACAAAATACAGTTAAAGAAAAGAGATAGCTCTCTGCACTCGCATGGACTGGATGGAGGAAAATGGAATTTCTGTGGAAGAAGTGAAATTTGGAAGTGAAGGTGAGAGATTCGGAGAGTAGAGTTTTGTGTACGAGCGTGTATTATTTTTGATGAAGTTGCAGAGTTTATATAGAGAAGAGGAAGAAGAAGAAAACAGAGGAAGAGAACGTGCGTGCAAGTGGATTATCAAGATAAGGAGCTTGCAAGTTGATTAGCAGGATAAGATAAGGGAGGTAGATAGATTGGGGTTGCAGACGCGTTAATACTGTCGGTTATCTTCTTGTCTGTAGGCGCCGTGAAGATTGAAGAAGAAAGCGCCGCGAAGAATGAAGAAGAAAACTCCTCCTCGTCGATTTTTAGTCGCGTCCGCCTGCGGTACCTCCCCCCTGTCCGCCTGGTGACCTCCATCCTGTCCGCCTATATTTCAAGCGGATGTCACATATATATGTTGTCCGCCTTCTAGTTTTGGGCGGATGTGAATACTTGGTCGTGGTGGTTTAGAAATATTGAAACCATGACATGCTGTTACGTGATTGTAGTTAGTTTTTGATGTGTTGTACGTGTATATTATATATATATATATCTATATATATATGTATATATATATAATATACCGGTGTATTTGTAATTTTCCTGCATTAGACACATAAAATGTATCAGTTCACATCAATACATAAATTCATGGAAAAACATATGATAAGTGGGAAATATGACATTAATTATTATGAAAATAGAAAGAATTAAAGCCCTAAAAATATATGTATTTCACACTTATCACACCTTTGTTAAGAAGTAAGTTTACTAAGTAAATCTTTATGTTATAAGCTTTGTTAAGCTTCTAAAAATTATACAAAAATTATGTACACCTCCTAGGTTAATTAAAACCGAAACTATATGGTTTTATAAGCCAAAAATATAATCTATAACATATATAGAAAATATTTACTTTAAGACACATTTTTGTGTCACAAAATCTATCTATGTTACAAATTAATTAAGGCCGAATTATCAAGGGCAAAAATGCTTATTTTGGAGCTAAGAATCAATATAAGACATTACAATAATTTTTACATAAGTTATATGACTCATATGAATTTATGTACATTTGTTATGATATATAAATCCACTTTATATACTATATGGTCACTATTGAATTATGGCCGAATTACCTAAGTGTTAAATAGATTTTAATGACCTACTTAGGTATATAAACTTATATTATAAAGTTTGGAGAGTTAAAAATATTTTATTAGTGCTTAAATGGCTAATAAATTAAGTTATGTGGTTTAAATGTAATTTATTCAAAGTTTAGTGGATTTATTGTGAAAGCCGAGAGCTAAAGGGGTATTTGGTGTAATTATGAAATAATATAAGGTTAGGAATTAAGTTCATGAATTTTAGATAATTTAAACAAGTGTTAAAATACCATTTTATAAAGTTTTGGGCTATTATGTAATTTATAAAAGTTGTTATGAAAGTTTAGAACTTATTAGTGGGCGAATTCATAATTAAGAGATTTATTAGGCTCAGCTTCGAAATTTTTAGGAATTAAATATTTAGACTATAGTTTATAAGTTATTAAGAAGTTATTATAAAGTTTTGGGATGAAAATGTAATTAAAGAAGAATAAATGACAAAGCCGAAATTCTTTGGGGTTAGTATGGTAATTTAAGAATTTATATATATATATTCGGCATTTATGGAGAATTAAGATTAAAACTATAGTTTATAAGGCATTATGTAAAGATTATAAGATTTTGTGGCTAAATTGCAATTATAAGGAATATATATATATAGGCCGAGATTTAAGAGGGGCTAAGTTGTAATTTTCGAAAGTTACAATATTTAAAAGTATATACCAAAATATTAATGGTAGTTTTGTGATTTAATTAAATAAGGAATTAAAACTGATATATATAAAGAGATTAGAATTTAAATGTAAAGTTTATGAATTAATATGGTTGATTTATAAATAACCGAAATATAAGGGTAATAATTGAGATTTAAATAAGTATAGGTCCTATATGGATATTTGGAGGAATTAGAAGAAAGAATTTTAATTAAAGGAATTATGGGATTAGAACTATGGCTTATATAGTTATAAGGAAGTTAAAGGAAAACAATAATTATTTATGACTAAAAGGAGAATAATGAGATTATAAGAATACTATGTCATTGTAAGACATTTAAATATAGTTAAGAAAATTATAAGTTGTTATGTCACTTAGACAATTAAAATAAACAACAAATATAGTACATGAATATATGAATACATATATGTACATTAAAGGATTTATAAATAAATCACAAAGGAATAACAAATAAGTTATATATTAAATCATGAGGTAATTAAAAGAAATAAACCTCACATGAAATAACAAATACGAGATTTGTTAAAAGATCCAATAGAATTATTATATAAGGGTAACATAAATTAACCCTCTCAGTTAATCCTATTCTAGGACTTTGTTTGACCAGACGTTGACCAGGGTATAATCAACTGCAACCTACGGTGAACGGTATGGGATTCTTGCAACCTGTTTTCTACCGGATTACACCGGCTTGTGTGCTATCTGTTGTTTGAATTAACGACCAAGATAATTAATGTAAAATGTTGTTTACTCTTGTGCGCTGTTGTATTATTTTACGTGCGTGAATGATGCTGACTACTACGTGTATGTCCTACGCATACAAACACTACTATACCAGTGGATTAAATACCTGCGCTTCAGTATACCGAGGACTTGTACTCAAGTCTCTCACTAACTTCACTTTATAACAAATGTCATTATCCTAAACGTGATAATTGACAATACACATTGTGTTCTTGTTTAACGTCTTTATATGACACTTAACAATTCTATACTACGAGAACGAGGAGCCCAGTTGGATCTGGCCATGCATGCTACAGGAGTTGTACCTGTCTCAGGTCTTCTCCTATCTACGTCGCGACGGAACTTTCAGTTGGGAGGAAGACTCTATTTCTCCCGGGTTTCTAATGCCCTTCAGTTTGAGGAAGACTTCATTCCTCTAGTGGGATTCTATTTCCCACGCCTCTCAGTTCAGGGTTTAACTACGTTATCTCCTGGGGTTTTTATACCCAACGTTTCAATCTTAACGAGGTCACTATACCTCCACTATTTAAGATATTCAGTCATACCTGTCAGTCCCATTGTGTGGACCAACTATCATTAAAGAATTTCAGTTCAGCTAACATGACCTACTGTGTCTTGTTCTATGTGACATTATTGTCCTTGTATGGATACTTGTTGTTATCAAACTATTCTTGTTTACAGCTTTATAAAAATGAACTGCATGTGTTCGACAAAGTAGTTGGTGTGGCCCGGTAGACGATGGGCTGCACGTTTTCCATACCAGCATTGTTTGCTGAGCCCCTTTGGGGGCACCCCCATTTTTCAGGTACCTGAAGTTGAGAAGATTACCACACCGAGTGTAGGTGGGGTAGATTCAAGCTATGGGAGTCTTCTTCTAGACATTTATTTTACTTAAGTATTTTACATTAGAGTTCGATTCCTAGTATCTCGGATTGTATTCGTATTCAGACCGTGACTTTTGGAGATTGTATTTGGATTTAGCCTTGTTGGTCACAAGGGTGGCCAACGGCATTGTAATACCGCCCGGTTGTTGTATTTATTTCCGCTGCAGTTGTATTTTATTTGGGAGTGATCGCCGTTCATTTTATTGGATTTCGGGTTGGTGTGTTACAAAGGCGTTGACTACCTATAATGAATGAGATGATGTCAAGCTATTCTAGAGCGTTGACTACCTATAATGAATGAGATGATGTCAAGCTATTCTGAGGCGTTGACTACCTATCAGTGATTCAAAATTGGTGTTGGGTCGAGTTCTTCTATTCGGGTGAGTTCTGCTGCTCTAGTGAGTTCTGCTGCTCTGGTGAATCTGAATCTTTGGTTGAGAATCTGTATCTCTGAAGAGTCTGTACCTTCGGCTAAGAATCTGTATCCCTGAAGAATCTGTACCTTCGGCTGATAATCTGTATCCCTGAAGAATCTGTATCTTTGGCTGAGAATCTGTATCTTTGAAGAATCTGTATCTTCAGCTGAGAATCTGTATCTCTGATCGGGTGAGAATCTGTATCTCTGAAGAATCTGTATCTTCGGCTGAGAATCTGTATCTCTGATCGGGTGAGAATCTGTATCTCTAAAGATCTGTTCTTCGGGCGAGAATCTGTATCTCTGAAGAATCTGTATCTTCGGCTGAGAATCTGTATCTTTGATCTGTATCTCACTGAGAATCTGTATCTCTGATCGGGTGAGAATCTGTATCTCGAAGAATCTGTATCTTCGGCTGAGAATCTGTATCTCTAATCGGTGGAATCTGTATCTCTAAGAATCTGTATCTTCGGGGCGAGAATCTGTATCTCTGAAGAATCTGTACCTTCGGCTGAGAATCTGTATCCCTGAATTGTGACGAGGAGTCTCATACGAATAGATGCAATGGTCATGATGAAAGTTAATTATGAAAGTGCCAAACGTGGCAATGAGGATGTGCATGTCAAAATACGATCAAAGTGTATGTAGGAAATTTGTCCAAACAAGAAATTGCTGAAAGAGGTGCCAAACGTGGTAGTTTTTGAAGAATAATCTGTTTAATGAAAAGGAAAGCGAAATTATCATTTCCTAACCATAGACTTCGAACTTGTAATTTATCTCCTAAGAGATGAACATGCCATCGGTGGGGTATGGTGTATGATGTAAAGATAAGGGCTTATGTGGGCCTGTGGTTTGATGTGGAGGTAAGGGCTTATGCGGGCCGGTGGTGTGTGCTGGTGGTGGTGATGTTTGAGCTCTGGGTTCCAATTGGTGTTGTCATAGCAATTGTTGGAACCATCAATTGCCCCCAGTATTTTTACCTTAAGACAATCTGAGCTAGAGTTCATGGCGATCGATCGTTCCGATCGATTGCCCCCAGTATTTTCTTTTATTAAACGTGCGAACGAGTCTCGTCCTCACAGGGTCAAGGCTTACGTTTTTATGTGGTGCTTCCTAACCTACACTCGGCGTGTTTGGTGCTTGCACTCATTCCTCACCTACAGTCACAACTTCTAGACCATTGAATTCGATATTTGATGGATTTACGCATTTGATCTGTTACTTTCACGTGATTGGACATACAACTATCAAGTCGGAAGTCTTTAAAGCTTATAACGTGGCCACGGGGTGTGATGAAGGACAACGGGACCATGGAGGAATATTTGAGGTATGTGGAGCTTAAGTGGGTGACCAAAGCTGCAACTTGCGTCTTCTCTCAGATTCATCTTCCTTGTCTTGAAGTCGTCTAACTGCTTCATGTTGACGTTGTTTTTGAGCCTCTGGACTTGGACTTTTGAAGTTGTCCTTTACACCATTTCTCTTTTCGTCTTTTGGATTTCTTCGAGGCACTTCGGTTTTGCCTCTTTGTTTGATCCTTTCTTGACTTTGCCTTCGGGGTTCCTGTGTTTCCCGGTTTTGAGTTTTGAGAGCTATTTTGATGTGAGCTCTTTTGATCCTGTGTCACTTTGGGACCATTTGCGGATCACTTCATCATGCTGATAGCGGCTTTGCTTCTCTGGACTGATGAAAACATTATCTGAGAGTGAGGCTCCTCGCTTCCTTTGGTCACCGGGTTGGTTATTCATCACGGGCTGGCTTGCTCTATGGAGCTTTGCAACATCGAAAAGGGATATATGAAATGCTCAGCGGGGGTGCCTAGGGTTTAATGTCAGGGTTCACAAGCTTTTGGCTATGTGGTGCTGTACCTAGGTGTTTCGTCATTCTTGATAGTTGTGTATCCGCTCTTTGTTACTTTTCGCAGGTCTAAGAGTAAATTTACAGATTATCTCCTTCGGTCGGAGTTATGCCGTTTACCTTACCTTTGAATGTGGTCTCACCGGAGTCGTGTAAAAATGACACGCTCGTTCACTCATGGTTTTTCCGCTCAAGACACTCTCGTGAATTTCACTCAGAGACTAGTTCACACGCCTAAACGAAAGATTCGAAGACAACGATTCTAAACCCGGATTGCCCCCAGTATTGATTTGGGGTTTGTGACAACAGTTTGATAGATGTGGGCCTTGAACCTCATTGTGGGTTGTTTGGATATTATGTGGTGAGTTGTGGTGTTTGGTTAGGCATGTTCAAATTTTTAGAAACAAGAGACAAGTCATTCCATTGCATAGTCAGAAAATGATTACTTCGTGATCCCTGAAAGACGTGAGTGCTCTTTTTTATGTAAAGTTTTTTCGAATAAATGAAAAAGGAACTATGTTTTATTCAACAAAATAATAATGTTGGAAATCACAAACTCATTAAAACTACCGAAAATGATTCAAGGGAACTAAGTACTACAAAAGTTGAAAGACAACTAATCACGAAAAGAAATGCATTTAATGAGAAAAACACTAAAAAACAACATTTCTGATGATGCCTGGGCACGCGTGCTCTGCGCTCTCCACCATGTTCTTAGAATTGGAGCCCTTGGTCAATCAGATCCTGGATTCTGTGTTGTAGGCCTCCACAGTGGTCAGTGTCGTGACCGGGCAGCTGATGAAAGTGACAAAATTGATTAAGATCCTTCCCCAAATGAGTAGTTCCTGCCTCAAGGCGAGCGGTTGCATCAGATATCTTCCTCGAAGCTCTTCAAGTGCTTGTCTTGGTGTTCGGCCGATGTCTGTAAACTCTCTCTGTCGAGAACTCCGTCGGGATGGTTCTACTGTCCCAATGCTCCAACCAGGTCCTCTTGACTGTCGATCACTGTCTTCCTCATGTTGCCTGGTTCTCTTACGGGTGCAGCTTTGGATGCAAGTTGCTGCTCCTGGTTGTCTGATCACTTTCCGGAGTTCTGTAGCAATTTCTTTGACATTCCCCTCCGATCCTTTGACCCTAATAGAGCCAACTTCAATGCAGTCATAAAGGGTGTTGAGAAGCCTGTCCACTAACTCATCCGAGTTTGACGTTCGGACTCGAGGGAAAGAGCCTTTGCTTTCAACTCTTCGATAACAGCAACGTAGTTAGATTCCACGGCGTCCATGGCAGCACTATGCCTCTGCTCCATGGCTTCAATGGTGGCCATGTGCTTTTGTTCCAAAATTGTGAGCTGGGCTTCCATGTCGATTGGACCGCACTTAGGACTTGAGTCTACCTGTGTCCAAGGTGTCCATTATTAGCTAACAAAAGGAAGTGGGCTGAAACATGACGCTTCACAAGATAGATCGAAACAGACTTAGGCTGAAAGCAAGTGGGCCAGGATACCCAGAAAATGAGGTGTTTGGGCTGGAGTATCTTTCAGACTATGAACTGGAACTTGGGCTGAAATCTAGACAGATGGCTTTCATTGGGCCTGAGAGGTGACACCTAGATCTAGGGTTTGGGGCTAGGGCCCGAATAAGAAGTCTACCTAGTCTAGGATGAGCCCTTGGGCCGGAATGTGTTTGGGCCAGGGGTAAAGCACATGGGCTGGAATGGTCCCTAAATCACAAATGGGCCTAACTTTCTTTGGGCCAGAGGAGATGGTTGCTAAGCAGAAAAAGATTTTATTTTCAGAACTTGTGGGTTATTTCAAGTTCAGGTGGATTTCTTTTTTTTGAGCCTAGAACTAATTGGATAATTCAAATTGGGCCAGAAGGGAAATCACCTAAGTCTAAGCTTTTGGGCCGAAGCCCGAATGACTCACATATTAAACCAAACAAGACCTCTGGGCCATAAACAAGTAGAGCCGCCAATTCGGTGGGGCTAGGTTAATGTAGGAGAAGTTCCTATCAATCTCTAGGTTGGGTAATGGGCCGATCATACAAGCAAACAAGGCCCACACAAATTCAACATGTCCTCACTTGACGGTTAAATCAATTTGGGTATGGATCGATCCGGAGAGGTGCTTGGGGCTTGGGCCCAGGTCGCCACAAAGAAATAGGGCTTGCACGCTATTCTCTTTGGGCTTCCCCACTTTTTTCACATCACTTGAAGGTGTGCGTCTGCGGCCGGGTCTTTGACTGACCAAACAATGGGCTAGATAAGGACACTGCCAGGAAAACGCTTGGGGCTAAGGCCCAGGTATTAAGGGGATGTGGTTAGACGACATCCTCCTCTTTTCCCCCGCTTATTCACATCACCTAAAAGGTGTGAGTCCCTGACAGGGGACCCTCAAACGGGTCCCGGGGTGAAATCGGTGCAGGTGGACCCTCGCTCTCATATGATGCAAAGGTGCAGAAAATTAAAGTGCGCACAAAAGTAAACAAACAAAGTAATAAAGCCATAAATAAACATTTTTTCAAGTTAAGCCCTCTTTCTTAAAATTAAGCAAGTTAATATTAAGAGTTTGTCCCCAACAGAGTCGCCAGTCTGTGAGCCTCGATTTTAAACCCTATCCTATGTGGATTAAGTTGATTAGGGTCTAATTGGGTCTTAGGTCCACTTATAACCTAAGATTAATAACTATGTCATATAACAATAATTATTAAAACCTAAGCTAGCTCACTGGAACCTATTATGAGTCGCCACCTAATTTTAACCTAGAGTAAATCAGGAAAGGTAGAGTTCAGGTTCGGGGGCTTGGTATTCGACTTATTTAGGGTTCAAATTACTTTCATTACCCTTCCTAGGTCGTTTTCCCTCTACTTGGTTTATTTACGGCTTATTACGAGTCGTTTTAACCTAAGTGCGCAAGCTTCTGTTTTTTTGTGTTTTTTAGCATTTTTTGACAGAAAATTAAGGTGAAATTAAAAGCTACCTAAACTAGGGTTTTGGAGGCAGAATTAGGTCAAATTTCGTTTACGTCCGTAGCCACGGACACCATGTCCGAGACCACGGACCCCAGTTAACCTAATTATACAGAAAAGTCGAATTTGAGGAAAAACAAAAGTTTGAAAAGTCCGGGGCCACGGACAGGCTGTCCGTGGGCCCGGACATTATTTTAGAAAACCTAAATTTGAAAATTTTAAAATCCCACCGCCGTCCGTGGGCGTCCGAGGCCACGGACAACCCGTCCGTGGTCCCGGGCCATAGGTCCGAGATCCCGGACAACCCACGGACAGGGGTTTTATGGTGGTTCCCGAAGGTGTGTTTGGCTCAAAATTTATGCACGTGTAGCCTGAAAGGTGTACAATTCGTTAGTAATTGAAAGATTGCAGTTTGAAGTCGAATTATGTACGAAACTTGATGACCAAGTAACAAGGCAGAAACAAAAGTAATTAGCAATACAGAAGCGTAAAAAGGTTAGTTTGAACCCAAAATTTGACAGAGAGTTAATAAGGCCGTGGAGAGTTAGAAAAGTAGAATTGCAACCTGTTTTACCTTCAGATTCATGGTGTTTCTTCACGTCGGGATTCTTCGGCGGCCTCGTTGATGGTGGATCCGGAGGAACTTCGAACCGAGCTTCTGACTCCTTGCTGTTCTTAATGTTCTTCACGTTTTGGTGCTGTTTTGGTGAGGGTTTGATGATGGATGATGTTGTGGGAGTTGAAAAATGTGTTTTGGTGTTGATTTTGGTGAGATTTCGGTGTTTGACTGTGGCTCTGGAGTTCAAAACGTGGAGAGAGAGAGAGACGGCTGCCTTCTTTGAGAGTCTAGGGTTCTTGAGGTTCTCATTTGATCATGGGATAAGGTTCCTTATATAGGCTTCCTTAAAGATAGAAAAATCCAGTAAAAACCGAGATTTACCGACGTTTTAGCTAAAGGGCTTCCAAAAGGAATTTGATTATGAAATTTTACACATGGGTAAAGGATGATATTTCTGAATTTTCTAAAGTGGAATCGAATTTTTTGGACATTGGAATATTTTTAAATTCAATTTCTCGTCAGATTCAATCAGAAATTGCTAGAAAATTATTGGAAATTCTAAAAATCAAAATTCCACCGCCATTATGCTTCAGATGTCATCCTCTATCATGGGTTAAAATTTCAAAGCATTTTGAATTTATTTGACCCTTATTTGGAGGAGAGAGAAAGCCTATAAGGGCTTAGGAGCCTTGAAAAATTACGAAAATGCCCTTGGAGATGACTAAGCTGTCCCTAGTACTCTGAAATGTGCCGATCGAATTGGGAACCCTCGCTACTAGCCTATTAGTAGAGACTCTCTTCCGGGGGGTTGAAATTTTGGGTATAACACCAAGTCTCTTTTCTTGGTCATGTTATTTCTGAGGCCGGGATCGCTGTGGATCCGGCCAAGATTGATGCTGTGCGCACCTGGCCTAGACCGAAGATGGTTACCGACATCCGGAGCTTCCTCGGTCTGGCAGGTTATTATCGGAGGTTTGTGAAGAATTTTTCTAGTGTTTCGAAACCATTGACATCCTTAATGAAGAAGGATGCACCGTTTGAGTGGACAGTTGACTGTGAGAGCTCATTCCAGAGTCTCAAGGATGCTTTGACTTCTGCACCAGTTCTTACTATACCAGAGGGTATTGATGGTTTTGAGGTGTACTGTGATGCGTCGGGTAAAGGAATGGGTTGTGTTTTGATGCAACACGGGAAGGTTGTTGCAGACGTTATATAGTGAGTGGTTAGAACATGTGTAATTAACAGAAAAGAAAGAAATTAAAACCCAAAAATAAACGTCGGGCTGCAAACAAATCCCGGTCGCAGTAGTATAGTGAAAATGTAAGCAACCGGATGTCGAACCGTGGGACTAATATACATATAATAGTACCTAAGCGTGTCACAAAAGGGGGGTGGATTAATTGACTTGTAAATGAATAAAAAGGACAGATAAAATAAACTAAGTTAACAGATAAATTAAATGGAACTCTGGGTCAGGTTAATATAATCTGCATAATTAAGCTATCTCTACTGGTTTAATAATTTGGCAAGGTTCCTGTAATTATCTTAAGGACTAAGTCATAGCCTCATCAGAACTCGTTCACCTGTAATGCAAGGTTCTAATCAAGGTTCAAGCAAAAGCCTGCGAACGGCAGAGGAGTATTGAGGAATTACATTTGCAACTGAATACTAACTTATTAAATCATAACAAGTTTCCTCCAGTTTTACGCCTTAATTAACCTGTCTATTTATCACCTGGTCTGATCAAAATAGACTTAGGAAAGCAATTTAATAAACTCATGACATTTATTAAAAAGGTGCGTGATAACCTTTAAGCGTAACAAACTGTATATAATTAAAACCAGTAAAAATATAGCATAATTAATACAAACATATAATAACCATTCCCAGAGCGTACGTAAACTAGCCTAACATATTAAATAGAATAACAGAAACAAGAATGATAGAAATCATCCGTAATCACTCCGTCTCGCTCTGCTATTTTGTATACGTAGGCTAGAGGTGGATTTGGTGGACTGTAAAATAAATAAAATGGAGAAGGCGGGAGAAGAGAAATGAGATGGTGGTGAAGTGGTCGTGGATCGATTGGTGAATTCGTGAGTGATTTATTGGGTGAAGCTCGTGGGTTTAAATAGAGAAAAAAAGAAGAAGAAGCAGAGAAGGAAGAATGATTGCAGACAGAGGTGAATGACGCGTGAAGGGATTGAGCTCATTGATTGCTCACTGATTGAAGCATTGATTGCAGGGGATAGGAGTTGGAGACGGGGAGCGAAATAAGGTAGGCGCCGGCGACAGTGGACGAGTTGCAGCGCGAGTTGCAGACGAACAAGATAAGCTCGCCCAACATTTACACGCGTGCTTGCCTCACGTCCGCCTGCGCCTCTGTTCACGTCCGCCTGGTTAAGGGGCGGTTGCCCCCCTGTTGTCCGCCTCCAAGACCTCTTGATAAGTGGCGGTAGAGGTGGTGGTGACTGCCTGGCGGTTGAGCATGTGGTGTCCGCCAGATAGTAGGCGGTCGGTGTGTGTGTCCGCCTGGCGGTTGGCATGGTGGTGTCCGCCTGATAGTAGGCGGTAGCAGCTGAGAGGTCCGCCTGGCGGTTGCACCAGAGACGACCGCCACTTCTTGGGCGGTTGCAACCATTGACCGTGCCTTTTTTCCTTCAAACTTTGACCGGCTCTAGATTGTTCGTTTGGACTCCGTTTTCTGAGCCGTTTGTGTCCACGCGTTCGTCTCTTTGTCTACTTCACTCCCGGCTTGGTTTTCCTCATGTTAAACCAATAATTTTTGAGATAAACAATAAAACATAAACTAGAGGAAAACTAACCGAAGTGGAGAAATGAGCAAGAAAAGTGCTAATATTATACATGAAATACACCTAAATAACATGCTCATTTGGACACTTATCACACCCCCACACTTATCTTTTTGCTTGTCCTCAAGCAAAACTACGTACCCAAGTAGGGAATGCTCAATACTAACAAATATTATTATGAAGGGTAGGATAAACATGATCTTTTTAACTTAATTGAGGAGTGTGAAAAATTAACTGCTGGTGGCATAGGTGTGCTCAGGGTGAAAATAAAATATAGAGTTTCGGGGTATGATCTAAGGTACTTCAATGTTTCTTTTTAGGTGACTCTGAGAACTTTTACCACGGCCAACTTCTCTCAAGAATGGGCATTTGAGGAGAAAACAAAAGGAAAAATAATTTTATGCATTTGCTTCACTTTTGCATAAGGGATGAGAAAATGTAGGCATCACGCCTTTGTATTTCAGAACACTCAACTCTCTTTGTTGGTTACCAATGGTGTCTCGCTAGTCCCTTTTGTATATTTTTTTTTTCTTTTTTAACAGAGAAGTACCCCTTAGCAATCCCTAAGAGAGAAGACAGAAAGAAACCCTGAGCAATAAAATCCAACCATTTGCAGATTATTTGGTCACACCGCATATAAAATGCTCCTCAAAAGTAATCAAAATTTTAAAATTTGTACATTTATCCCACAATTCATAACAATATTTATTCTTAAAGAGAACAACCCACATATAAAGGGTCCATAATATTGAATTGGACACGAAAGATAAGGAGAGAGATTAAATATTTAAGCACAAAGTGTCACCGAAAAGGGCACACTCCCCCACACTTAAATTGAACAATATCCTCATTGTTCACCAGAAAAACAAGGGAAGGTTTCAGAAGGCCTTTTCGGTAAGTAGATAAAATAGAGATAACACAAAGATCACAAATAAACATTTAAGCACTTAAACGCTCCTCTGCAATTTTTATTTAAATAAAAGCATAATTAAAAGAAACTGGTACTCCCCTGATTTTATTTTTGCTAGTCGTTAAAGGAGTTCCCCCCACACTTGAGCTTCAGCCTCAAGTAGCGTAGCTTGGTTGCGGTGTCCACATGGAGGTGCACCTGCATACAACACTAGAAGCAACCATACTGAAAACGGGGTTTAAAGTTTAGCAAAAATAAAATTTAAAGAGAACCTGGAAATTAAAAAGAGCATAAAAGCAAAATAAAATAAAAGTACACCCGGGTTGCCTCCCAGGAAGCTGCCCTTCTTTAACGTCTTTGGCTAGACGCCTGCTCGTTATCCTGGATCAAAACAAAACGTTACCTCGGCATATAAAATAAGAAAATTAATACTCCACAAAATCAGGTGTTTGAGGAGGTATTCCGGGAACGTAGTTCTAACAGAAGACCCGGTGGTGGTGATTGTTCTTCCTCAAATTGGAGGATGTAAAAATCCTCCTCTTGTTGTTGAGGCTTACAGAAAGAACGCTGTTTAATATCATCTTCAGAGAAAGTTAATTCTTTGAAGGTGATAATGGCGTTTTGTTTGGATATATTGGCGGGAGGTGTTGGCAATTCCTTCTCTTCATTTTCGAGGATAAAAGTATCCTCATTGTCTGGGTATATTATAGAGAAGGAGGGAAAATAGCGGTAATTGATTTGACAGGGAGGGGTTTCTATGAGTGGCTCGTCTGTAGTGGGGTGTTCTACCTCTTGAACTGTTTCGCTCATTGATTGCTCTAGTAGTTGAGCGATTCTCTCCAGGTAGTCTGGTTGATCTTCTAACCAGAGTTGCTCTTGAAATATGAGACAATCCTCATAATCATGAGCTCCCCCACATACGGAGCAGTATAAATCCTGCCAAAATTCAAACGCTTTTTCCATTTGCCACGTACAGTTTTTTTTTTGTGTTTTTCTGTATAAAACAAAACTACTGAAAAAGATTAGAAAATAAAATGATTAGAAACAAACATAATAATAATATAAACAAAATATAAAAGATAATAAATATAAACAACAAACAATAATAATATAAACAAAATATTCTAATAATACAAGTGAATAATCCGGGGCTTAGGGACTAGAATAAACTAGTCCCCGGCAACGGCGCCATTTTGCAGACGTTATATAGTGAGTGGTTAGAACATGTGTAATTAACAGAAAAGAAAGAAATTAAAACCCAAAAATAAACGTCGGGCTGCAAACAAATCCCGGTCACAGTAGTATAGTGAAAATGTAAGCAACCGGATGTCGAACCGTGGGACTAATATACATATAATAGTACCTAAGCGTGTCACAAAAGGGGGGTGGATTAGTTGACTTGTAAATGAATAAAAAGGACAGATAAAATAAACTAAGTTAACAGATAAATTAAATGGAACTCTGGGTCAGGTTAATATAATCTGCATAATTAAGCTATCTCTACTGGTTTAATAATTTGGCAAGGTTCCTGTAATTATCTTAAGGACTAAGTCATAGCCTCATAAGAACTCGTTCACCTGTAATGCAAGGTTCTAATCAAGGTTCAAGCAAAAGCCTGCGAACGGCAGAGGAGTATTGAGGAATTACATTTGCAACTGAATACTAACTTATTAAATCATAACAAGTTTCCTCTAGTTTTACGCCTTAATTAACCTGTCTATTTATCACCTGGTCTGATCAAAATAGACTTAGGAAAGCAATTTAATAAACTCATGACATTTATTAAAAAGGTGCGTGATAACCTTTAAGCGTAACAAACTGTATATAATTAAAACCAGTAAAAATATAGCATAATTAATACAAACATATAATAACCATTCCCAGAGCGTACGTAAACTAGCCTAACATATTAAATAGAATAACAGAAACAAGAATGATAGAAATCATCCGTAATCACTCCGTCTCGCTCTGCTATTTTGTATACGTAGGCTAGAGGTGGATTTGGTGGACTGTAAAATAAATAAAATGGAGAAGGCGGGAGAAGAGAAATGAGATGGTGGTGAAGTGGTCGTAGATCAATTGGTGAATTCGTGAGTGATTTATTGGGTGAAGCTCGTGGGTTTAAATAGAGAAAAAAAGAAGAAGAAGCAGAGAAGGAAGAATGATTGTAGACAGAGGTGAATGACGCGTGAAGGGATTGAGCTCATTGATTGCTCACTGATTGAAGCATTGATTGCAGGGGACAGGAGTTGGAGACGGGGAGCGAAATAAGGTAGGCGCCGGCGACAGTGGACGAGTTGCAGCGCGAGTTGCAGACGAACAAGATAAGCTCGCCCAACATTTACACGCGTGCTTGCCTCACGTCCGCCTGCACCTCTGTTCACGTCCGCCTGGTTAAGGGGCGGTTGCCCCCCTGTTGTCCGCCTCCAAGACCTCTTGATAAGTGGCGGTAGAGGTGGTGGTGACCGCCTGGCGGTTGAGCATGTGGTGTCCACCAGATAGTAGGCGGTCGGTGTGTGTGTCCGCCTGGCGGTTGGCATGGTGGTGTCCGCCTGATAGTAGGCGGTAGCAGCTGAGAGGTCCGCCTGGCGGTTGCACCAGAGACGACCGCCACTTCTTGGGCGGTTGCAACCATTGACCGTGCCTTTTTTCCTTCAAACTTTGACCGGCTCTAGATTGTTCGTTTGGACTCCGTTTTCTGAGCCGTTTGTGTCCACACGTTCGTCTCTTTGTCTACTTCACTCCTGGCTTGGTTTTCCTCATGTTAAACCAATAATTTTGTGAGATAAACAATAAAACATAAACTAGAGGAAAACTAACCGAAGTGGAGAAATGAGCAAGAAAAGTGCTAATATTATACATGAAATACACCTAAATAACATGCTCATTTGGACACTTATCAGTTGTGGCCTACGCCTCCCGACAGTTGAAGCGACATGAAGAAAATTATCCTACACATGATTTAGAATTGGGTGCCATTGTCTTCGCCTTGAAGATATGGCGACACCATTTGTATGGAGTGAATGTGACGATTTATTTAGATCACAAGAGTTTAAAATACATGTTCACTCAGAAGGAGTTGAACATGAGGCAAAGAAGATGGGTCGAATTCCTTACGGATTATGATATAAACCTTCAGTACAAGGAAGGTAAAGCAAACATTGTAGCTGATGCATTGAGTCGCTGAGCACACTCTCTTCATTCGCTAATCTCTCACTCTAGCTTGGTTGATGAGGTGCGGAGTGCTCAGATGTCCGATCAGTAAATGCAAGAGATCAGACAGAAGCTGATTGACGGCACATTCGGGAGCCAAAAGTATGATTTCCGACTTCATGATGATGACTTGATCAGGCTGAATGGCCGACTTTGTATTCCACGAAGTAGCGCTGAGCTGAAAGAGCGCATACTGAGTGAATCACACTATTCTTCTACTTCTATTCACCCCGGAGCTTCAAAGATGTACAAGAGTATGAAGAGATATTTCTGGTGGACCGGTATGAAGAAAGATGTGACAGATTATGTTGTTAGGTGTCTCACTTGCCAGAAAGTCAAGTTTGAGCACCGTCGCCCTGGTGGCATGGTACAGCCAATGCCCGTTCCTGAGTGGAAGTTCCATGATATTTCCATGGACTTCGTTGTTGGGCTTCCGCCTACTCGGGGACGCTTGAATATGATATGGGTCGTTGTTGACCGACTGACCAAGGTGGCCCGATTCATTCCGATGAAGGACACTTGGAAATTGGAGAAGCAAGCAGAACTCTTCGACCGTGAGATAGTATGACATCATGGGGTACCGAAGACTATCGTGTCCGATAGGGATACCAGATTCCTCTCGAGGTACTGGAGAAGTACACGGGAAGCGCTTGGTACCGAACTAAAGTTGAGTACGGCGTTCCACCCACAGACAGATGGCCAGAGTGAGCGCACCATACAGACACTTGAGGATATGTTACGTGCATGTGCACTTGACTTTCAGACCAGCTGGATTGATAAGTTACATCTGATCGAATTTAGCTACAACAACAGTTACCATGCATCGATCAAGATGTCTCCTTTCCAGGCTTTGTACGGTAGACCATGCCACACACCATTATGTTGGGATGAGTCGAGTGAGACGGTCATTATAGGACCTGAGTATTTAGAGCAAGTACAAACAGAAGTACGTCAGATCCGGGCTAACACGAAAGCAGCTCAGGATAGACAGAAATCATACGCCGATATGCGCAGACGCGACCTGGAGTTCACCGTGGGCGATCAGGTATTTCTTAGAGTATCCCCCATGAAGGGTGTGTTTCGTTTTGGCCATAAAGGCAAGTTGAGCCCGAAATATGTGGGGCATTATGTTGTGACGGAGCGGATAGGCCCAGTAGCTTACAGGCTTGATCTACCTGCTGAGCTGGGCAAGGTAAATGATGTATTTCATGTGTCCCAGTTGAAGAAATATATGTCTCATCCGTCTCATGTAATTCAGCCCGAGAGGCTAACCTTAGAGCCGACCATGCGATCAGTGGAGACTCCCGTACGGATCCTAGACACTAAGACTCGAGACACTCGCCATAAGTCTGTAAGATTGGTGAAGGTCCTCTGGTCTAACCAGGAAGTCGAGGAGGCCACTTGGGAGCTGGAGGAGAAGATGAGGGTGAAGTACCCGTCGTTGTTTACTTCTTAGTATTTGTATGTATAGGGTACGGGGCGTACCCCTATTTTAAGGGGGGTAGAGCCGTTTCGGTTATGTATGTACGACATGTATTGAAATACATGTCTATATTGTTATGTTATAGACCTTGAGTCTAAGTAATGTTATGTTACCAGGACCATGAGTCCAATGTTATGTAAAGTATGTTTGTTATGAAAGTATTGTTTTAAAAGTAATACCCGTGTTCTAATATTTAAGATGCGTGGGAAGTATGAACTTTGGGGACAAAGTTCTTTTAAGGGGGGTAGATTGAAATACCCCAAACATTAATATGTAAATTAATTATGTAATTGTGATATTTTAAGGCTAATTAAGTCCTTAAAAATATTGGTGAAGAAATAAAACCAAAAAGAAAAAGAAAAGGCGCAAAAGTCACAAAACGTGAAAACACGTGCTATATAACCATAGGAGTTATATAATCTTAAATAAGGTCCCAAATGGATTCCTAAGACTTATTTAGTCACTAAGAACATGTGGGAAAAATTCCCGAAGGAAACGGGTCCAAATTGTGGATTAAAAACGCAAAACAAGCTTAAAGCACGTTTTTCAAGGAAACCGGAAAATGTGATTTTAAACGGGTTTAATGGACTCGTAAAAATTTAAATTTCATTATATAAATATAATTAAACATTAATGAAGGTCTAGAACCATTAAAATTAATAAAACGAAAAATCCGGAAAACGGGTCCCGGACTGGTGAATAGTAACACTTCGGATTTATGGGTGTTAAATTGCTAAGTGACCAAACTGCCCCTTATTTATATTTGGGTAAAAATCTGGACTTATTTGAGTCCCTCACGTTTTTGTCTTCCCTCTTACCCATTAATTCACTCATACTCACAAAAGACAAAAAAAATAAAGTGCAGTAAAAGCACTTTTACTATTCTCTCTCTTCTTTTTCTCATTTCTCTCCTCTCTGTCGTATCCCTCTTCTTCTTCCCAGCGCCTCTCTATTCTTCTTCTTCCTCATATGGCGATTCCAGTAAAGCCTCATGAGCTCCACCTTCAACTTCCTTGTTCTACCAATATGCAAGCTTAAAATCACAAAATAAATACACCACAATATTCCTCTCACCTTGGAGCATCTTTTCCACCCTTTAAAAGCTCCAAACTCCAAACTTCAACTCCATGGCTGTAGCTCATTTTGAGCTAAAGACCACCTCCTTTTGAAGCTAGACCATTCCTTGTTGGTCCTAAGGTAAGAAAATCATCAAAGGCACCTCTTTTCCCCTTGTTTTCTCCATTTTCATTTTTCTCAGTTTTGAACTCCACGTTTCATCCTTGTAGCAGCCGTGTGAAATTTCAAAGTGTTGGAAGTTGCTATTTTGATTGCCAAGTTACTCCATTGGAGTAAAAAAGGTAATCCTCTTCATTTCTATATCTAGACATTTCTTGATTCTAGGGTTAGTTAAGAGTTTGTTTAACCTCTTAATATTCATTACTATTTCATTGGGTTTGGTCACTAGATTAGCATTTAAACCCACTGTAACCGGTTGTGAAACAAGAGGGAAGAGAGGAGGAGGAAAGTCTTGAAAGAAAACTCAAGGTAAACAACTTACCTTAAACTAACGTGTGTTTTGTGAATGTATTTGTGTTTGAGCAAATAAATGTGATTAATGTTGGGTGTAGTGCAGGTGTTGCTAATAATATGAGGAAATTCAGTGTTTAAATTAATGTTGTTTAAGGGTCAAGAGCCAAGCTTTTAAGGTTTATGCACATTGTGGTTATTATGGTGAAAGTGCTGGAATGGATGTGTTCTAAGTGTCTAGAATGAGTGTGGTGGTTGGATTAATGCAAGTGTGCTTGACAAGGTGTGTGAGGATGATAGAAATATGGGGGAACCTCTGTCAAAATTCATGTAGAACACTAGGTGTTTTAAGTGTTTGTGAAGGGGAAAGAGTTTAGAACTAAACAGGTGCTATTAGAAACCAACTTAAGTAAATATACATCTTAGGGCTAGAATTGGAGTAAATGGTGTAAGAAGAATACAAGGAGTATATGGGTTGTGAGCTAACTGAAAGGAGTGAAGATAATGAACAAAAATGTAATTAGGAACCTAGGAAACAAAGTGCAAGTTCTTGGTGAGATAAGTGTGAAAAATTGGGTGAATATAATCAAGAATTGGGTGATGATTTAGACAAGGGATTAGGGAGGTTTAAGGTGCCAAATTAGTGTTAAAACATGTTAGAATTTATGTGGAAAGATTAAGAGAATATTAGGTTTGGATTAGAGGTTGAAAAGTGGCTGAATCTGTATCTCTGAAGAATCTGTATCTTCTGCTGAGAATCTGTATCTCTAATCGGTGAGAATCTGTATCTCTAAAGAATCTGTATCTTCGGGGCGAGAATCTGTATCTCTGAAGAATCTGTACCTTCGGCTGAGAATCTGTATCCCTGAATTGTGACGAGGAGTCTCATACGAATAGATGCAATGGTCATGATGAAAGTTAATTATGAAAGTGCCAAACGTGGCAATGAGGATGTGCATGTCAAAATACGATCAAAGTGTATGTAGAAATTTGTCCAACACAAGAAATTGCTGAAAGAGGTGCCAAACATGGTAGTTTTTGAAGAATAATCTGTTTAATGAAAAGGAAAGCGAAATTATCATTTCCTAACCATAGACTTCGAACTTGTAATTTATCTCCTAAGAGATGAACATGCCATCGGTGGGGTATGGTGTATGATGTAAAGATAAGGGCTTATGTGGGCCTGTGGTGTTTGATGTGGAGGTAAGGGCTTATGCGGGCCGGGTGTGTGCTGGTGGTGGTGATGTTTGAGCTCTGGGTTCCAATTGGTGTTGTCATAGCAATTGTTGGAACCATCAATTGCCCCCAGTATTTTTACCTTAAGACAATCTGAGCTAGAGTTCATGGCGATCGATCGTTCCGATCGATTACCCCCAGTATTTTCTTTTATTAAACGTGCGAACGAGTCTCGTCCTCACAGGGTCAAGGCTTACGTTTTTATGTGGTGCTTCCTAACCTACACTCGGCGTGTTTGGTGCTTGCACTCATTCCTCACCTACAGTCACAACTTCTAGACCATTGAATTCGATATTTGATGGATTTACGCATTTGATCTGTTACTTTCACGTGATTGGACATACAACTATCAAGTCGGAAGTCTTTAAAGCTTATAACGTGGCCACGGGGTGTGATGAAGGACAACGGGACCATGGAGGAATATTTGAGGTATGTGGAGCTTAAGTGGGTGACCAAAGCTGCAACTTGCGTCTTCTCTCAGATTCATCTTCCTTGTCTTGAAGTCGTCTAACTGCTTCATGTTGACGTTGTTTTTGAGCCTCTGGACTTGGACTTTTGAAGTTGTCCTTTACACCATTTCTCTTTTCGTCTTTTGGATTTCTTCGAGGCACTTCGGTTTTGCCTCTTTGTTTGATCCTTTCTTGACTTTGCCTTCGGGGTTCCTGTGTTTCCCGGTTTTGAGTTTTGAGAGCTATTTTGATGTGAGCTCTTTTGATCCTGTGTCACTTTGGGACCATTTGCGGATCACTTCATCATGCTGATAGCGGCTTTGCTTCTCTGGACTGATGAAAACATTATCTGAGAGTGAGGCTCCTCGCTTCCTTTGGTCACCGGGTTGGTTATTCATCACGGGCTGGCTTGCTCTATGGAGCTTTGCAACATCGAAAAGGGATATGAAATGCTCAGCGGGGGTGCCTAGGGTTTAATGTCAGGGTTCACAAGCTTTTGGCTATGTGGTGCTGTACCTAGGTGTTTCGTCATTCTTGATAGTTGTGTATCCGCTCTTTGTTACTTTTCGCAGGTCTAAGAGTAAATTTACAGATTATCTCCTTCGGTCGGAGTTATGCCGTTTACCTTACCTTTGAATGTGGTCTCACCGGAGTCGTGTAAAAATGACACGCTCGTTCACTCATGGTTTTTTCCGCTCAAGACACTCTCGTGAATTTCACTCAGAGACTAGTTCACACGCCTAAACGAAAGATTCGAAGACAACGATTCTAAACCCGGATTGCCCCCAGTATTGATTTGGGGTTTGTGACAACAGTTTGATAGATGTGGGCCTTGAACCTCATTGTGGGTTGTTTGGATATTATGTGGTGAGTTGTGGTGTTTGGTTAGGCATGTTCAAATTTTTAGAAACAAGAGACAAGTCATTCCATTGCATAGTCAGAAAATGATTACTTCGTGATCCCTGAAAGACGTGAGTGCTCTTTTTTATGTAAAGTTTTTTCGAATAAATGAAAAAGGAACTATGTTTTATTCAACAAAAATAATAATGTTGGAAATCACAAACTCATTAAAACTACCGAAAATGATTCAAGGGAACTAAGTACTACAAAAGTTGAAAGACAACTAATCACGAAAAGAAATGCATTTAATGAGAAAAACACTAAAAAACAACATTTCTGATGATGCCTGGGCACGCGTGCTCTGCGCTCTCCACCATGTTCTTAGAATTGGAGCCCTTGGTCAATCAGATCCTGGATTCTGTGTTGTAGGCCTCCACAGTGGTCAGTGTCGTGACCGGGCAGCTGATGAAAGTGACAAAATTGATTAAGATCCTTCCCCAAATGAGTAGTTCCTGCCTCAAGGCGAGCGGTTGCATCAGATATCTTCCTCGAAGCTCTTCAAGTGCTTGTCTTGGTGTTCGGCCGATGTCTGTAAACTCTCTCTGTCGAGAACTCCGTCGGGATGGTTCTACTGTCCCAATGCTCCAACCAGGTCCTCTTGACTGTCGATCACTGTCTTCCTCATGTTGCCTGGTTCTCTTACGGGTGCAGCTTTGGATGCAAGTTGCTGCTCCTGGTTGTCTGATCACTTTCCGGAGTTCTGTAGCAATTTCTTTGACATTCCCCTCCGATCCTTTGACCCTAATAGAGCCAACTTCAATGCAGTCATAAAGGGTGTTGAGAAGCCTGTCCACTAACTCATCCCGAGTTTGACGTTCGGACTCGAGGGAAAGAGCCTTTGCTTTCAACTCTTCGATAACAGCAACGTAGTTAGATTCCACGGCGTCCATGGCAGCACTATGCCTCTGCTCCATGGCTTCAATGGTGGCCATGTGCTTTTGTTCCAAAATTGTGAGCTGGGCTTCCATGTCGATTGGACCGCACTTAGGACTTGAGTCTACCTGTGTCCAAGGTGTCCATTATTAGCTAACAAAAGGAAGTGGGCTGAAACATGACGCTTCACAAGATAGATCGAAACAGACTTAGGCTGAAAGCAAGTGGGCCAGGATACCCAGAAAATGAGGTGTTTGGGCTGGAGTATCTTTCAGACTATGAACTGGAACTTGGGCTGAAATCTAGACAGATGGCTTTCATTGGGCCTGAGAGGTGACACCTAGATCTAGGGTTTGGGGCTAGGGCCCGAATAAGAAGTCTACCTAGTCTAGGATGAGCCCTTGGGCCGGAATGTGTTTGGGCCAGGGGTAAAGCACATGGGCTGGAATGGTCCCTAAATCACAAATGGGCCTAACTTTCTTTGGGCCAGAGGAGATGGTTGCTAAGCAGAAAAGATTTTATTTTCAGAACTTGTGGGTTATTTCAAGTTCAGGTGGATTTCTTTTTTTTGAGCCTAGAACTAATTGGATAATTCAAATTGGGCCAGAAGGGAAATCACCTAAGTCTAAGCTTTTGGGCCGAAGCCCGAATGACTCACATATTAAACCAAACAAGACCTCTGGGCCATAAACAAGTAGAGCCGCCAATTCGGTGGGGCTAGGTTAATGTAGGAGAAGTTCCTATCAATCTCTAGGTTGGGTAATGGGCCGATCATACAAGCAAACAAGGCCCACACAAATTCAACATGTCCTCACTTGACGGTTAAATCAATTTGGGTATGGATCGATCCGGAGAGGTGCTTGGGGCTTGGGCCCAGGTCGCCACAAAGAAATAGGGCTTGCACGCTATTCTCTTTGGGCTTCCCCACTTTTTCACATCACTTGAAGGTGTGCGTCTGCGGCCGGGTCTTTGACTGACCAAACAATGGGCTAGATAAGGACACTGCCAGGAAAACGCTTGGGGCTAAGGCCCAGGTATTAAGGGGATGTGGTTAGACGACATCCTCCTCTTTTCCCCCGCTTATTCACATCACCTAAAAGGTGTGAGTCCCTGACAGGGGACCCTCAAACGGGTCCCGGGGTGAAATCGGTGCAGGTGGACCCTCGCTCTCATATGATGCAAAGGTGCAGAAAATTAAAGTGCGCACAAAAGTAAACAAACAAAGTAATAAAGCCATAAATAAACATTTTTTCAAGTTAAGCCCTCTTTCTTAAAATTAAGCAAGTTAATATTAAGAGTTTGTCCCCAACAGAGTCGCCAGTCTGTGAGCCTCGATTTTAAACCCTATCCTATGTGGATTAAGTTGATTAGGGTCTAATTGGGTCTTAGGTCCACTTATAACCTAAGATTAATAACTATGTCATATAACAATAATTATTAAAACCTAAGCTAGCTCACTGGAACCTATTATGAGTCGCCACCTAATTTTAACCTAGAGTAAATCAGGAAAGGTAGAGTTCAGGTTCGGGGGCTTGGTATTCGACTTATTTAGGGTTCAAATTACTTTCATTACCCTTCCTAGGTCGTTTTCCCTCTACTTGGTTTATTTACGGCTTATTACGAGTCGTTTTAACCTAAGTGCGCAAGCTTCTGTTTTTTTTGTGTTTTTAGCATTTTTTGACAGAAAATTAAGGTGAAATTAAAAGCTACCTAAACTAGGGTTTTGGAGGCAGAATTAGGTCAAATTTCGTTTACGTCCGTAGCCACGGACACCATGTCCGAGACCACGGACCCCAGTTAACCTAATTATACAGAAAAGTCGAATTTGAGGAAAAACAAAAGTTTGAAAAGTCCGGGGCCACGGACAGGCTGTCCGTGGGCCCGGACATTATTTTAGAAAACCTAAATTTGAAAATTTTAAAATCCCACCGCCGTCCGTGGGCGTCCGAGGCCACGGACAACCCGTCCGTGGTCCCGGGCCATAGGTCCGAGATCCCGGACAACCCACGGACAGGGTTTTATGGTGGTTCCCGAAGGTGTGTTTGGCTCAAAATTTATGCACGTGTAGCCTGAAAGGTGTACAATTCGTTAGTAATTGAAAGATTGCAGTTTGAAGTCGAATTATGTACGAAACTTGATGACCAAGTAACAAGGCAGAAACAAAAGTAATTAGCAATACAGAAGCGTAAAAAGGTTAGTTTGAACCCAAAATTTGACAGAGAGTTAATAAGGCCGTGGAGAGTTAGAAAAGTAGAATTGCAACCTGTTTTACCTTCAGATTCATGGTGTTTCTTCACGTCGGGATTCTTCGGCGGCCTCGTTGATGGTGGATCCGGAGGAACTTCGAACCGAGCTTCTGACTCCTTGCTGTTCTTAATGTTCTTCACGTTTTGGTGCTGTTTTGGTGAGGGTTTGATGATGGATGATGTTGTGGGAGTTGAAAAATGTGTTTTGGTGTTGATTTTGGTGAGATTTCGGTGTTTGACTGTGGCTCTGGAGTTCAAAACGTGGAGAGAGAGAGAGACGGCTGCCTTCTTTGAGAGTCTAGGGTTCTTGAGGTTCTCATTTGATCATGGGATAAGGTTCCTTATATAGGCTTCCTTAAAGATAGAAAATCCAGTAAAACCGAGATTTACCGACGTTTTAGCTAAAGGGCTTCCAAAAGGAATTTGATTATGAAATTTTACACATGGGTAAAGGATGATATTTCTGAATTTTCTAAAGTGGAATCGAATTTTTTGGACATTGGAATATTTTTAAATTCAATTTCTCGTCAGATTCAATCAGAAATTGCTAGAAAATTATTGGAAATTCGAAAAATCAAAATTCCACCCGCCATTATGCTTCAGATGTCATCCTCTATCATGGGTTAAAATTTCAAAGCATTTTGAATTTATTTGACCCTTATTTGGAGGAGAGAGAAAGCCTATAAGGGCTTAGGAGCCTTGAAAAATTACGAAAATGCCCTTGGAGATGACTAAGCTGTCCCTAGTACTCTGAAATGTGCCGATCGAATTGGGAACCCTCGCTACTAGCCTATTAGTAGACTCTCTTCCGGGGGGTTGAAATTTTGGGTATAACACCAAGTCTCTTTTCTTGGTCATGTTATTTCTGAGGCCGGGATCGCTGTGGATCCGGCCAAGATTGATGCTGTGCGCACCTGGCCTAGACCGAAGATGGTTACCGACATCCGGAGCTTCCTCGGTCTGGCAGGTTATTATCGGAGGTTTGTGAAGAATTTTTCTAGTGTTTCGAAACCATTGACATCCTTAATGAAGAAGGATGCACCGTTTGAGTGGACAGTTGACTGTGAGAGCTGATTCCAGAGTCTCAAGGATGCTTTGACTTCTGCACCAGTTCTTACTATACCAGAGGGTATTGATGGTTTTGAGGTGTACTGTGATGCGTCGGGTAAAGGAATGGGTTGTGTTTTGATGCAACACGGGAAGGTTGTTGCAGACGTTATATAGTGAGTGGTTAGAACATGTGTAATTAACAGAAAAGAAAGAAATTAAAACCCAAAAATAAACGTCGGGCTGCAAACAAATCCCGGTCGCAGTAGTATAGTGAAAATGTAAGCAACCGGATGTCGAACCGTGGGACTAATATACATATAATAGTACCTAAGCGTGTCACAAAAGGGGGGTGGATTAATTGACTTGTAAATGAATAAAAAGGACAGATAAAATAAACTAAGTTAACAGATAAATTAAATGGAACTCTGGGTCAGGTTAATATAATCTGCATAATTAAGCTATCTCTACTGGTTTAATAATTTGGCAAGGTTCCTGTAATTATCTTAAGGACTAAGTCATAGCCTCATCAGAACTCGTTCACCTGTAATGCAAGGTTCTAATCAAGGTTCAAGCAAAAGCCTGCGAACGGCAGAGGAGTATTGAGGAATTACATTTGCAACTGAATACTAACTTATTAAATCATAACAAGTTTCCTCCAGTTTTACGCCTTAATTAACCTGTCTATTTATCACCTGGTCTGATCAAAATAGACTTAGGAAAGCAATTTAATAAACTCATGACATTTATTAAAAAGGTGCGTGATAACCTTTAAGCGTAACAAACTGTATATAATTAAAACCAGTAAAAATATAGCATAATTAATACAAACATATAATAACCATTCCCAGAGCGTACGTAAACTAGCCTAACATATTAAATAGAATAACAGAAACAAGAATGATAGAAATCATCCGTAATCACTCCGTCTCGCTCTGCTATTTTGTATACGTAGGCTAGAGGTGGATTTGGTGGACTGTAAAATAAATAAAATGGAGAAGGCGGGAGAAGAGAAATGAGATGGTGGTGAAGTGGTCGTGGATCGATTGGTGAATTCGTGAGTGATTTATTGGGTGAAGCTCGTGGGTTTAAATAGAGAAAAAAAGAAGAAGAAGCAGAGAAGGAAGAATGATTGC
Source organism: Limonium bicolor (assembly GCA_023374045.1). NCBI lineage: Eukaryota > Viridiplantae > Streptophyta > Magnoliopsida > Caryophyllales > Plumbaginaceae > Limonium > Limonium bicolor. The sequence continues at coordinate 53,589,612 of CM041776.1, forward strand.
AGACAGAGGTGAATGACGCGTGAAGGGATTGAGCTCATTGATTGCTCACTGATTGAAGCATTGATTGCAGGGGATAGGAGTTGGAGACGGGGAGCGAAATAAGGTAGGCGCCGGCGACAGTGGACGAGTTGCAGCGCGAGTTGCAGACGAACAAGATAAGCTCGCCCAACATTTACACGCGTGCTTGCCTCACGTCCGCCTGCGCCTCTGTTCACGTCCGCCTGGTTAAGGGGCGGTTGCCCCCCTGTTGTCCGCCTCCAAGACCTCTTGATAAGTGGCGGTAGAGGTGGTGGTGACTGCCTGGCGGTTGAGCATGTGGTGTCCGCCAGATAGTAGGCGGTCGGTGTGTGTGTCCGCCTGGCGGTTGGCATGGTGGTGTCCGCCTGATAGTAGGCGGTAGCAGCTGAGAGGTCCGCCTGGCGGTTGCACCAGAGACGACCGCCACTTCTTGGGCGGTTGCAACCATTGACCGTGCCTTTTTTCCTTCAAACTTTGACCGGCTCTAGATTGTTCGTTTGGACTCCGTTTTCTGAGCCGTTTGTGTCCACGCGTTCGTCTCTTTGTCTACTTCACTCCCGGCTTGGTTTTCCTCATGTTAAACCAATAATTTTGAGATAAACAATAAAACATAAACTAGAGGAAAACTAACCGAAGTGGAGAAATGAGCAAGAAAAGTGCTAATATTATACATGAAATACACCTAAATAACATGCTCATTTGGACACTTATCACACCCCCACACTTATCTTTTTGCTTGTCCTCAAGCAAAACTACGTACCCAAGTAGGGAATGCTCAATACTAACAAATATTATTATGAAGGGTAGGATAAACATGATCTTTTTAACTTAATTGAGGAGTGTGAAAAATTAACTGCTGGTGGCATAGGTGTGCTCAGGGTGAAAATAAAATATAGAGTTTCGGGGTATGATCTAAGGTACTTCAATGTTTCTTTTTAGGTGACTCTGAGAACTTTTACCACGGCCAACTTCTCTCAAGAATGGGCATTTGAGGAAAACAAAAGGAAAAATAATTTTATGCATTTGCTTCACTTTTGCATAAGGGATGAGAAAATGTAGGCATCACGCCTTTGTATTTCAGAACACTCAACTCTCTTTGTTGGTTACCAATGGTGTCTCGCTAGTCCCTTTTGTATATTTTTTTTTTCTTTTTTAACAGAGAAGTACCCCTTAGCAATCCCTAAGAGAGAAGACAGAAAGAAACCCTGAGCAATAAAATCCAACCATTTGCAGATTATTTGGTCACACCGCATATAAAATGCTCCTCAAAAGTAATCAAAATTTAAAATTTGTACATTTATCCCACAATTCATAACAATATTTATTCTTAAAGAGAACAACCCACATATAAAGGGTCCATAATATTGAATTGGACACGAAAGATAAGGAGAGAGATTAAATATTTAAGCACAAAGTGTCACCGAAAAGGGCACACTCCCCCACACTAAATTGAAAACAATATCCTCATTGTTCACCAGAAAAACAAGGGAAGGTTTCATAAGGCCTTTTCGGTAAGTAGATAAAATAGAGATAACACAAAGATCACAAATAAACATTTAAGCACTTAAACGCTCCTCTGCAATTTTTATTTAAATAAAAGCATAATTAAAAGAAACTGGTACTCCCCTGATTTTATTTTTGCTAGTCGTTAAAGGAGTTCCCCCCACACTTGAGCTTCAGCCTCAAGTAGCGTAGCTTGGTTGCGGTGTCCACATGGAGGTGCACCTGCATACAACACTAGAAGCAACCATACTGAAAACGGGTTTAAAGTTTAGCAAAAATAAAATTTAAAGAGAACCTGGAAATTAAAAAGAGCATAAAAGCAAAATAAAATAAAAGTACACCCGGGTTGCCTCCCAGGAAGCTGCCCTTCTTTAACGTCTTTGGCTAGACGCCTGCTCGTTATCCTGGATCAAAACAAAACGTTACCTCGGCATATAAAATAAGAAAATTAATACTCCACAAAATCAGGTGTTTGAGGAGGTATTCCCGGGAACGTAGTTCTAACAGAAGACCCGGTGGTGGTGATTGTTCTTCCTCAAATTGGAGGATGTAAAAATCCTCCTCTTGTTGTTGAGGCTTACAGAAAGAACGCTGTTTAATATCATCTTCAGAGAAAGTTAATTCTTTGAAGGTGATAATGGCGTTTTGTTTGGATATATTGGCGGGAGGTGTTGGCAATTCCTTCTCTTCATTTTCGAGGATAAAAGTATCCTCATTGTCTGGGTATATTATAGAGAAGGAGGGAAAATAGCGGTAATTGATTTGACAGGGAGGGGTTTCTATGAGTGGCTCGTCTGTAGTGGGGTGTTCTACCTCTTGAACTGTTTCGCTCATTGATTGCTCTAGTAGTTGAGCGATTCTCTCCAGGTAGTCTGGTTGATCTTCTAACCAGAGTTGCTCTTGAAATATGAGACAATCCTCATAATCATGAGCTCCCCCACATACGGAGCAGTATAAATCCTGCCAAAATTCAAACGCTTTTTCCATTTGCCACGTACAGTTTTTTTTTTGTGTTTTCTGTATAAAACAAAACTACTGAAAAAGATTAGAAAAAAAATGATTAGAAACAAACATAATAATAATATAAACAAAATATAAAAGATAATAAATATAAACAACAAACAATAATAATATAAACAAAATATTCTAATAATACAAGTGAATAATCCGGGGCTTAGGGACTAGAATAAACTAGTCCCCGGCAACGGCGCCATTTTGCAGACGTTATATAGTGAGTGGTTAGAACATGTGTAATTAACAGAAAAGAAAGAAATTAAAACCCAAAAATAAACGTCGGGCTGCAAACAAATCCCGGTCACAGTAGTATAGTGAAAATGTAAGCAACCGGATGTCGAACCGTGGGACTAATATACATATAATAGTACCTAAGCGTGTCACAAAAGGGGGGTGGATTAGTTGACTTGTAAATGAATAAAAAGGACAGATAAAATAAACTAAGTTAACAGATAAATTAAATGGAACTCTGGGTCAGGTTAATATAATCTGCATAATTAAGCTATCTCTACTGGTTTAATAATTTGGCAAGGTTCCTGTAATTATCTTAAGGACTAAGTCATAGCCTCATAAGAACTCGTTCACCTGTAATGCAAGGTTCTAATCAAGGTTCAAGCAAAAGCCTGCGAACGGCAGAGGAGTATTGAGGAATTACATTTGCAACTGAATACTAACTTATTAAATCATAACAAGTTTCCTCTAGTTTTACGCCTTAATTAACCTGTCTATTTATCACCTGGTCTGATCAAAATAGACTTAGGAAAGCAATTTAATAAACTCATGACATTTATTAAAAAGGTGCGTGATAACCTTTAAGCGTAACAAACTGTATATATTAAAACCAGTAAAAATATAGCATAATTAATACAAACATATAATAACCATTCCCAGAGCGTACGTAAACTAGCCTAACATATTAAATAGAATAACAGAAACAAGAATGATAGAAATCATCCGTAATCACTCCGTCTCGCTCTGCTATTTTGTATACGTAGGCTAGAGGTGGATTTGGTGGACTGTAAAATAAATAAAATGGAGAAGGCGGGAGAAGAGAAATGAGATGGTGGTGAAGTGGTCGTAGATCAATTGGTGAATTCGTGAGTGATTTATTGGGTGAAGCTCGTGGGTTTAAATAGAGAAAAAAAAGAAGAAGAAGCAGAGAAGGAAGAATGATTGCAGACAGAGGTGAATGACGCGTGAAGGGATTGAGCTCATTGATTGCTCACTGATTGAAGCATTGATTGCAGGGGACAGGAGTTGGAGACGGGGAGCGAAATAAGGTAGGCGCCGGCGACAGTGGACGAGTTGCAGCGCGAGTTGCAGACGAACAAGATAAGCTCGCCCAACATTTACACGCGTGCTTGCCTCACGTCCGCCTGCACCTCTGTTCACGTCCGCCTGGTTAAGGGGCGGTTGCCCCCCTGTTGTCCGCCTCCAAGACCTCTTGATAAGTGGCGGTAGAGGTGGTGGTGACCGCCTGGCGGTTGAGCATGTGGTGTCCACCAGATAGTAGGCGGTCGGTGTGTGTGTCCGCCTGGCGGTTGGCATGGTGGTGTCCGCCTGATAGTAGGCGGTAGCAGCTGAGAGGTCCGCCTGGCGGTTGCACCAGAGACGACCGCCACTTCTTGGGCGGTTGCAACCATTGACCGTGCCTTTTTTCCTTCAAACTTTGACCGGCTCTAGATTGTTCGTTTGGACTCCGTTTTCTGAGCCGTTTGTGTCCACACGTTCGTCTCTTTGTCTACTTCACTCCTGGCTTGGTTTTCCTCATGTTAAACCAATAATTTTGTGAGATAAACAATATAAACTAGAGGAAAACTAACCGAAGTGGAGAAATGAGCAAGAAAAGTGCTAATATTATACATGAAATACACCTAAATAACATGCTCATTTGGACACTTATCAGTTGTGGCCTACGCCTCCCGACAGTTGAAGCGACATGAAGAAAATTATCCTACACATGATTTAGAATTGGGTGCCATTGTCTTCGCCTTGAAGATATGGCGACACCATTTGTATGGAGTGAATGTGACGATTTATTTAGATCACAAGAGTTTAAAATACATGTTCACTCAGAAGGAGTTGAACATGAGGCAAAGAAGATGGGTCGAATTCCTTACGGATTATGATATAAACCTTCAGTACAAGGAAGGTAAAGCAAACATTGTAGCTGATGCATTGAGTCGCTGAGCACACTCTCTTCATTCGCTAATCTCTCACTCTAGCTTGGTTGATGAGGTGCGGAGTGCTCAGATGTCCGATCAGTACATGCAAGAGATCAGACAGAAGCTGATTGACGGCACATTCGGGAGCCAAAAGTATGATTTCCGACTTCATGATGATGACTTGATCAGGCTGAATGGCCGACTTTGTATTCCACGAAGTAGCGCTGAGCTGAAAGAGCGCATACTGAGTGAATCACACTATTCTTCTACTTCTATTCACCCCGGAGCTTCAAAGATGTACAAGAGTATGAAGAGATATTTCTGGTGGACCGGTATGAAGAAAGATGTGACAGATTATGTTGTTAGGTGTCTCACTTGCCAGAAAGTCAAGTTTGAGCACCGTCGCCCTGGTGGCATGGTACAGCCAATGCCCGTTCCTGAGTGGAAGTTCCATGATATTTCCATGGACTTCGTTGTTGGGCTTCCGCCTACTCGGGGACGCTTGAATATGATATGGGTCGTTGTTGACCGACTGACCAAGGTGGCCCGATTCATTCCGATGAAGGACACTTGGAAATTGGAGAAGCAAGCAGAACTCTTCGACCGTGAGATAGTATGACATCATGGGGTACCGAAGACTATCGTGTCCGATAGGGATACCAGATTCCTCTCGAGGTACTGGAGAAGTACACGGGAAGCGCTTGGTACCGAACTAAAGTTGAGTACGGCGTTCCACCCACAGACAGATGGCCAGAGTGAGCGCACCATACAGACACTTGAGGATATGTTACGTGCATGTGCACTTGACTTTCAGACCAGCTGGATTGATAAGTTACATCTGATCGAATTTAGCTACAACAACAGTTACCATGCATCGATCAAGATGTCTCCTTTCCAGGCTTTGTACGGTAGACCATGCCACACACCATTATGTTGGGATGAGTCGAGTGAGACGGTCATTATAGGACCTGAGTATTTAGAGCAAGTACAAACAGAAGTACGTCAGATCCGGGCTAACACGAAAGCAGCTCAGGATAGACAGAAATCATACGCCGATATGCGCAGACGCGACCTGGAGTTCACCGTGGGCGATCAGGTATTTCTTAGAGTATCCCCCATGAAGGGTGTGTTTCGTTTTGGCCATAAAGGCAAGTTGAGCCCGAAATATGTGGGGCATTATGTTGTGACGGAGCGGATAGGCCCAGTAGCTTACAGGCTTGATCTACCTGCTGAGCTGGGCAAGGTAAATGATGTATTTCATGTGTCCCAGTTGAAGAAATATATGTCTCATCCGTCTCATGTAATTCAGCCCGAGAGGCTAACCTTAGAGCCGACCATGCGATCAGTGGAGACTCCCGTACGGATCCTAGACACTAAGACTCGAGACACTCGCCATAAGTCTGTAAGATTGGTGAAGGTCCTCTGGTCTAACCAGGAAGTCGAGGAGGCCACTTGGGAGCTGGAGGAGAAGATGAGGGTGAAGTACCCGTCGTTGTTTACTTCTTAGTATTTGTATGTATAGGGTACGGGGCGTACCCCTATTTTAAGGGGGGTAGAGCCGTTTCGGTTATGTATGTACGACATGTATTGAAATACATGTCTATATTGTTATGTTATAGACCTTGAGTCTAAGTAATGTTATGTTACCAGGACCATGAGTCCAATGTTATGTAAAGTATGTTTGTTATGAAAGTATTGTTTTAAAAGTAATACCCGTGTTCTAATATTTAAGATGCGTGGGAAGTATGAACTTTGGGGACAAAGTTCTTTTAAGGGGGGTAGATTGAAATACCCCAAACATTAATATGTAAATTAATTATGTAATTGTGATATTTTAAGGCTAATTAAGTCCTTAAAAATATTGGTGAAGAAATAAAACCAAAAAGAAAAAGAAAAGGCGCAAAAGTCACAAAACGTGAAAACACGTGCTATATAACCATAGGAGTTATATAATCTTAAATAAGGTCCCAAATGGATTCCTAAGACTTATTTAGTCACTAAGAACATGTGGGAAAAATTCCCGAAGGAAACGGGTCCAAATTGTGGATTAAAAACGCAAAACAAGCTTAAAGCACGTTTTTCAAGGAAACCGGAAAATGTGATTTTAAACGGGTTTAATGGACTCGTAAAAATTTAAATTTCATTATATAAATATAATTAAACATTAATGAAGGTCTAGAACCATTAAAATTAATAAAACGAAAAATCCGGAAAACGGGTCCCGGACTGGTGAATAGTAACACTTCGGATTTATGGGTGTTAAATTGCTAAGTGACCAAACTGCCCCTTATTTATATTTGGGTAAAAATCTGGACTTATTTGAGTCCCTCACGTTTTTGTCTTCCTCTCTTACCCATTAATTCACTCATACTCACAAAAGACAAAAAAATAAAGTGCAGTAAAAGCACTTTTACTATTCTCTCTCTTCTTTTTCTCATTTCTCTCCTCTCTGTCGTATCCCTCTTCTTCTTCCCAGCGCCTCTCTATTCTTCTTCTTCCTCATATGGCGATTCCAGTAAAGCCTCATGAGCTCCACCTTCAACTTCCTTGTTCTACCAATATGCAAGCTTAAAATCACAAAATAAACACACCACAATATCCTCTCACCTTGGAGCATCTTTTCCACCCTTTAAAAGCTCCAAACTCCAAACTTCAACTCCATGGCTGTAGCTCATTTTGAGCTAAAGACCACCTCCTTTTGAAGCTAGACCATTCCTTGTTGGTCCTAAGGTAAGAAAATCATCAAAGGCACCTCTTTTCCCCTTGTTTTCTCCATTTTCATTTTTCTCAGTTTTGAACTCCACGTTTCATCCTTGTAGCAGCCGTGTGAAATTTCAAAGTGTTGGAAGTTGCTATTTTTGATTGCCAAGTTACTCCATTGGAGTAAAAAAGGTAATCCTCTTCATTTCTATATCTAGACATTTCTTGATTCTAGGGTTAGTTAAGAGTTTGTTTAACCTCTTAATATTCATTACTATTTCATTGGGTTTGGTCACTAGATTAGCATTTAAACCCACTGTAACCGGTTGTGAAACAAGAGGGAAGAGAGGAGGAGGAAAGTCTTGAAAGAAAACTCAAGGTAAACAACTTACCTTAAACTAACGTGTGTTTTGTGAATGTATTTGTGTTTGAGCAAATAAATGTGATTAATGTTGGGTGTAGTGCAGGTGTTGCTAATAATATGAGGAAATTCAGTGTTTAAATTAATGTTGTTTAAGGGTCAAGAGCCAAGCTTTTAAGGTTTATGCACATTGTGGTTATTATGGTGAAAGTGCTGGAATGGATGTGTTCTAAGTGTCTAGAATGAGTGTGGTGGTTGGATTAATGCAAGTGTGCTTGACAAGGTGTGTGAGGATGATAGAAATATGGGGGAACCTCTGTCAAAATTCATGTAGAACACTAGGTGTTTTAAGTGTTTGTGAAGGGAAAGAGTTTAGAACTAAACAGGTGCTATTAGAAACCAACTTAAGTAAATATACATCTTAGGGCTAGAATTGGAGTAAATGGTGTAAGAAGAATACAAGGAGTATATGGGTTGTGAGCTAACTGAAAGGAGTGAAGATAATGAACAAAAATGTAATTAGGAACCTAGGAAACAAAGTGCAAGTTCTTGGTGAGATAAGTGTGAAAAATTGGGTGAATATAATCAAGATTGGGTGATGATTTAGACAAGGGATTAGGGAGGTTTAAGGTGCCAAATTAGTGTTAAAACATGTTAGAATTTATGTGGAAAGATTAAGAGAAGATTAGGTTTGGATTAGAGGTTGAAAAGTGGCTGAATCTGTATCTTCGGGGAGAATCTGTATCTGTGAAGAATCTGTATCTTCGGGGTGAGAATCTGTATCTGTGAAGAATCTGTACCTTCGGCTGAGAATCTGTATCCCTGAAGAATCTGTACCTTCGGCTGAGAATCTGTATCCCTGAATTGTGACGAGGAGTCTCATATGAATAGATGCAATGGTCATGATGAAAGTTAATTATGAAAGTGCCAAGCGTGGCAATGAGGATGTGCATGTCAAAATACGATCAAAGTGTATGTAAGAAATTTTTCCAAAACAAGAAATTGCTGAAAGAGGTGCCAAACGTGGTAGTTTTTGAAGAATAATCTGTTTAATGAAAAGGAAAGCGAAATTATCATTTCCTAACCATAGACTTCGAACTTGTAATTTATCTCTAGGAGATGAACATGCCATCGGTGGGGTATGGTGTATGATGTAAAGATAAGGGCTTATGTGGGCCTGTGGTGTTTGATGTGGAGGTAAGGGCTTATGCGGGCCGGTGGTGTGATGGTGGTGATGTTTGAGCTCTGGGTTCCAATTGGTGTTGTCATAGCAATTGTTGGAACCAACAATTGCCCCCAGTATTTTTACCTTAAGACAATCTGAGTTAGAGTTCATGGCGATCGATCGTTCCGATCGATTGCCCCCAGTATTTTCTTTTATTAAACGTGCGAACGAGTCTCGTCCTCACAGGGTCAGGGCTTATGCTTTTATGTGGTGCTTCCTAACCTACACTCGGCGTGTTTGGTGCTTGCACTCGTTCCTCACCTACAGTCACAACTTCTAGATCATTGAATTCGATATTTGATGGATTTACGCATTTGATCTGTTACTTTCACGTGATTGGACACACAACTATCAAGTCGGAAGTCTTTAAAGCTTATAACGTGGCCACGGGGTGTGATGAAGGACAACGGGACCATGGAGGGATATTTGAGGTATGTGGAGCTTAAGTGGGTGACCAAAGCTGCAACTTGCGTCTTCTCTCAGATTCATCTTCCTTGTCTTGAAGTCGTCTAACTGCTTCATGTTGACGTTTTTTTTGAGCTTCTGGACTTGGACTTTTGAAGTTGTCCTTTACACCATTTCTCTTTTCGTCTTTTGGATTTCTTCGAGGCACTTCGGTTTTGCCTCTTTGTTTGATCCTTTCTTGACTTTGCCTTCGGGGTTCTTGTGTTTCCCGGTTTTGAGTTTTGAGAGCTATTTTGATGTGAGCTCTTTTGATCCTGTGTCACTTTGGGACCATTTACGGATCACTTCGTCATGCTGATAGCGGCTTTGCTTCTCTGGACTGATGAAATATTATCTGAGAGTCAGGCTCCTCGCTTCCTTTGGTCACCAGGTTGGTTATTCATCACGGGCTGGCTTGCTCTATGGAGCTTTGCAACATCGAAAAGGGATATATGAAATGCTCAGCGGGGGTACCTAGGGTTTAATGTCAGGGTTCACAAGCTTTTGGCTATGTGGTGCTGTACCTAGGTGCTTCGTCATCCTTGATAGTTGTGTATCCGCTCTTTGTTACTTTTCGCAGGTCTAAGAGTAAATTTACAGATTATCTCCTTCGGTCGGAGTTATGCCGTTTACCTTACCTTTGAATGTGGTCTCACCGGAGTCGTGTAAAAATGACATGCTCGTTCACTCGTGGTTTTTCCGCTCAAGACACTCTCATGAATTTCACTCAGAGACTAGTTCACACGCCTAAACGAAAGATTTGAAGACAATGATTCTAAACTCGGATTGCCCCCAGTATTGATTTAGGGTTTGTGACAACAGTTTGATAGATGTGGGCCTTGAACCTCATTATGGGTTGTTTGGATATTATGTGGTGAGTTGTGGTGTTTGGTTAGGCATGTTCAAATTTTTAGAAACAAGAGACAAGTCGTTCCATTGCATAGTCAGAAAATGATTACTTCGTGATCCTTGAAAGACGTGAGTGCTCTTTTTTTTGTAAAGTTTTTTCGAATAAATGAAAAAGGAACTATTTTATTCAACAAAAAGAATAATGTTGGAAATCACAAACTCAGGAAAACTGCCGAAAATGATTCAAGGGAACTAACTACTTCAAAAGTTGAAAGACAACTAATCAAGAAAAGAAATGCATTTAATGAGAAAAACACTAAAAACAACATTTCTAATGATGCCTGGGCACGCGTGCTCTGCGCTCTCCACCATGTTCTTGGAATTGGAGCCCTTGGTCAATCAGATCCTGGATTCTGTGTTGTAGGGCTCCGTAGTGGTCAGTGTCGTGAAAGTGACAAAATTGATTAAGATCCTTCCCCAAATGAGTAGTTCCTGGCCTCAGGGCGAGCGGTTGCATCAGATATCTTCCTCGAAGCTCTTCAAGTGCTTGTCTTGGTGTTCAGCCGATGTCTGTAAACTCTCTCTACCGAGAACTCCGTCGGGATGGTTCTACTGTCCCAATGCTCCAACCAGGTCCTCTTGACTGTCGATCACTGTCTTCAGCATGTTGCCTGGTTCTCTTACGGGTGCAGCTTTGGATGCAAGTTGCTGCTCCTGGTTGTCTGATCACTTTCTGGAGTTCTGTAGCAATTTCTTTGACATTCCCCTCCGATCCTCGGACCCTAATGGAGCCAACTTCAATGCAGTCATAAAGGGTGTTGAGAAGCCTGTCCACTAACTCATCCCGAGTTTGACGTTCGGACTCGAGGGAAAGAGCCTTTGCTTTCAACTCTTCGATAACAGCAACGTAGTTAGATTCCACGGCGTCCATGGCAGCACTATGCCTCTGCTCCATGGCTTCAATAGTGGCCATGTGCTTTTGTTCCAAAATTGTGAGCTGGGCTTCCATGTCGATTGGACCGTACTTAGGACTTGAGTCTACCTGTGTCCAAGGTGTCCATTATTAGCTAACAAAAGGAAGTGGGCTGAAACATGACGCTTCACAAGATAGATCGAAACAGACTTAGGCTGAAAGCAAGTGGGCCAGGATACCCAGAGAATGAGGTGTTTGGGCTGGAGTATCTTTCAGACTATGAACTGGAACTTGGGCTGAAATCTAGACATATGGCTTTGATTGGGCCTGAGAGGTGACACCTAGATCTAGGGTTTGGGGCTAGGGCCCGAATAAGAAGTCTACCTAGTCTAGGATGAGCCCTTGGGCCGGAATGTGTTTGGGCCAGGGGTAAAGCACATGGGCTGGAATGGTCCATAAATCACAAATGGGCCTAACTTTCTTTGGGCCAGAGGAGATGGTTGCTAAGCAGAAAAAGATTTTATTTTCAGAACATGTGGGTTATTTCAAGTTCAGGTGGATTTTTTTGGGCCTAGAACTAATTGGATAATTCAAATTGGGCCAGAAGGGAAATCACCTAAGTCTAAGCTTTTGGGCCGAAGCCCGAATAACTCACATATTAAACCAAACAGGACCTCTGGGCCACAAACAAGTACAGCCGCCAATTCGGTTGGGCTAGGTTAATGTAGGAGAAGTTCCTATCAATCTCTAGGTTGGGTAATGGGCCGATCATACAAGCAAACAAGGCCCACACAAATTCAACATGTCCTCACTTGACGGTTAAATCAATTTGGGTATGGATCGATCCGGAGAGGTGCTTGGGGCTTGGGCCCAGGTCGCCACAAAGGAATATGGCTTGCACGCTATTCTCTTTGGGCTTCCCCACTTTTTTTCACATCACCTGAAGGTGTGCGTCTGCGGCCGGGTCTTTGACTGACCAAACAATGGGCTAGGTAAGGACACTGTCAGGAAAATGCTTAGGGCTAAGGCCCAGGTATTAAGGGGATGTGGTTAGACGACATCCTCCTCTTTTCCCCCGCTTATTCACATCACCTAAAAGGTGTGAGTCCCTGACAGGGGACCCTCAAACGGGTCCCGGGTGAAATCGGTGCAGGTGGACCCTCGCTCTCATATGATGCAAAGGTGCAGAAAATTAATGTGCGCACAAAAGTAAACAAACAAAGCCATAAATAAACATTTTTCAAGTTAAGCCCTCTTTCTTAAAATTAAGCAAGGTTAATATTAAGAGTTTGTCCCAGCAGAGTCGCCAGTCTGTGAGCCTCGATTTTAAACCCTATCCTATGTTGATTAAATTAATTGGGATCTAGTCGGGTTTTAGGTCCACTTATAACCTAAGATTATAACTATGTCATAAAACAATAATTATTAAAACCTAAGCTAGCTCACTGGAACCTATTATGAGTCGCCACCTAATTTTTACCTAGATCAAATTAGGAAAGGAGAGTTTGGGTTCGGGGGCTTGATATTCGACTTAATTAGGGTTCAAATTACTTTCATTACCCTTCCTAGGTCGTTTTTCCTCTACTTGGTTTATTTACGGCTTTCTACAAAGTTGTTTTTCCTAGGTGCGCGCTTCTGTTTTTTTTTATTTTTTAACGTTTTTTGACAGAAAATTAAAGTGAAATTGAAAGTTACCTAAACTAGGGTTTCAGAGCAGAATTAGGTCAATTTGTTTCCGTCCGTAGCCACGGACCTAATGTCCGAGACCACGGACCCCAGTTAACCTATATGAAAATAAAAGTCGAATTAAACAGAAAACAGAAAATTGTAAAGTCCGGGGCCACGGACAGGCTGTCCGTGGGCCCGGACATTATTAGAAAACCTAAATTTTCAAAATTTAAAAATCCCGCCGCCGTCCGTGGGTGTCCGAGCTTATGGACAGGGAGTCCGGGACCCCGGACATGACGTCCGTGGGTGCGGACCGCCCTCGGACGGCGGCGTTGAGGCTGTTCCCGAAGGTGTTTTTGGCTCAAATTTTATGGGTGTGTAGCCTGAAAGATGTACAAGACTTTAGTGATTGAAAGCTTTCAATTTGAATTCGAATTAAGCACAAAACTTGGTAAACAAGTTATTGGACAGAAGCTTAAACAAACAGCAATACAAAAGCGTACGAAGGTTAGTTTGAACCCAAAATTTGACAGAGAGTTAATAAGGTCGTGGGGAATTAGAAAAGTAGAGTTGTAACCTGTTTTACCTTCGAATTCAAGATGATTCTTCACACCGGGATTCGTCGAGTGCTTCGTTGATGGCAGACCCGAAAGGATTTCGAACCAAGCTTCTGGTTGTTGGTTGTTCTTGCTGTTCTTCACGTTTTGGTGGTGTTTTGTGGGGTTTTGATGATTATTGGTGCTTTGGGGATTGGAAAACGTGTTTAGATGGTGATTTCGGGGGATTTTCAGTGTGATTTGGGTGGTCGGGTTTTGAAAAACGTGAGAGAGAGAGAGAGAGGAGGCTGTGTCTTCTTTAAGGGTTTAGGGTTCTTCAGGTTCTCCTTTGATCATGGGATAAGGTTCCTTATATAGGCTTCCTTAAAGATAGAAAAATCCTGTAAAAACCGAGATTTACCGACGTTTTAGATCAAGGGCTTCCAAAAGGAATTTAATTATGAAATTTCATACATGGGTAAAGGATGATATTTCTGATTTTTCTAAAGTGGAATCGAATTTTTTGATATTGGAATATTTTTAAATTCAATTTCTTGTCAGATTCAATCAGAAATTGCTAGAAAATTATTGGAAATTCGAAAAATCAAAATTCCAACGCCATTATGCTTCAGATGTCATCCTCTGTCATGGGTTAAAATTTCAAAGCATTTTGAATCGATTTGACCCTTATTTGGAGGAGAGAGAAAGCCTATAGGGGGCTTAGGAGCCTTGAAAAATTACGAAAATGCCCCTGGAGATGACTAAGCTGTCCCTAGTACTCTGAAATGTGCCGATGGAACTGGGAACCCTCGCTACTAGCCTATTAGTAGAGACTCTCTTCCGGGGGGGTTGAAATTTTGGGTATAACACCTCTCGTATCCTTTTTACAGTGTCGGATATCTTTCTCTTGCGTGCTTATGGTTTAGCACTAAAGGTCCCTCAATGGTCACGTGTTATCTTTATATACACGGCCTTGATGTGTTGTAGCTTGTCCATCCAGTCTTCCTGGAGATCTAATGTTTGTACTCTTAGTGTTCTCTTAAGTGTCTAAATCGTTCTTTCCATCTGACCTTTGGTCTGAGGATGATTCTTAATCTGAAACTTCTGTTTAGTGCTTATTGCGCTTTATAGTTTAACCTCTTACATTTTAAGACATGTCCAATGTCTGTACTTAACAATCCGTGCTCTTCGCATTTCATAGTCTTTAATTATTTGTTCTCTAATTTCTTTGTGTTGTTGGTTCAACTGAATTCTTCTCTTTCGACTGTTGTGGTAGTGGCTGCTCTTGACTGATCTTGGGTCGTTGTCCGTGGTATGGAGTCTACTACTTCCCGTGTTCCTTACACCACTCGTCTACATGCATGGGGTACCTTACTGGTACATTACGACTTACCCAACTAACTCATAAATGAGCGTGTCAGGCCTGCAAGCCCCTGTGGGGTGCAGTCGTCCCACGTCTCGTTTTAGTAAACTCATAGTGTCCGTCACACGTTTAGCTATTGCTAATTATGAAGTATTCTGTTGTCGATCTCCTCTTTCATCGTTCCATAATAACATTTATTGTTCTTCTTGAAGTTAATCAAGGGAAGTCCATTTACTATGTTCATGGGTATGGTATGCTCCAGCTCCTTTCTGTATTCCATATTGATTCTATTTCTTAGTAGCTTAGGTCTCTTTCCATAGAGCCTCTTATCTTCTTTCTCATATTCATTCTATTAGGAATGCACTTCCAGTTCCTTAAGGAATGGGTAGTGTGCTTCCTGTGAAATCTTACCTAACCAGGTCCAGACTACTGGCACCAATGCACAGTCGTCACCATCTTATTTCCTTACTTATGCTGGTCTTAACTCATAAATCTAATTGCCTCAGTGTCAATATTTGACGGCTCATACATAATGGTCGCCTTACCGCGCACTATGACTTAATCCACTTATCTAACTATTGTACTCACAACACACTACTACCGTGGTAGTTGGCCCTTACCATGTTGCCCATTAATGGTGCAACCTCTTATTCACTTATTCTCATGTCTTACCTTATACTCAATCCCTTCTTGGTGTAAACACACTGGGAGTCCTCTCATTCCGGTGTATAGCGGTTGTGTTTACCGCGCTGTAAAATAGTTGACTCTTAATACGAAGGTGTTCTGCTCCAATCTCAGATTCGTAAGTAGGCTGATTTCCTCGCATTATTTCACCTTTATGACGTTATCTACCATGTAATTCTACCGGTTACTGAAGAAGTCATCCACTGAATCACAAGCTCTTCGGAGCATTGGTCATTTCACGTGCCGTAAGGTGCACTCACAATGTTTATCTCTGACGATCAATAATTCTTACATCCTGGGTGTTGGATGAGGGGTCTATCTCTGCAACCTTCCTTATTACTCAAGTGTATCTGACATGTTCCAGGGTAATCCCAAGTTTATAGTTTCCATTCTCTAACAAAAGCGTATTGCATCTCTAATAAGTGAAAGCCCTTTTGAGGGGTTCATTCCCACTCATGGCCTCACAACAAGGAGAGGTATCCCCACCCTAAAAGGCATGGTTCGTTCTTCGCCCCTGTCCTTAGCATTATCTCAATATTCTCTTTGGTACCCTTTCTTGGTAATGTTCTTCCCAATCTAAGTTATAGGTTTGGTAACCGTTCATATCTACAAATTGTAGTTCCTTCGTGGCTTAAACAAGCTCTCTTATAACTTACTGCGCCTCGGGCTCTGATGTGGTTAACATCCTTGGCTCGTAGGCTCTTAGTGCTTAATGTCTCAGTTCATTACTTATATTCCTACTCATCCGTAGGTCATCCTGATAGGTTCTGATCCTTTGAACATTATCTACCGTTAGGTTACATACTAAATGTAGTATTGGGTTTCATGGCAAGTTGCTGCGTCCTGCTTCCCGCTATAGAAGTTTATCCAGGCGTTCTGAGGTTACTTAGTGTCCTTGACGATACTGCCTTTCCACTGGACTTATGTCTTTTAGCAAATAAGGCTAAGTTCGTATTAGGCGTTTGCCTCACGTGTTCAAGTCGGATATCATCCTGTCATCTTATACTTTCGTTTTCAACGCTTCGTTCAACTTCTGTTGACTACGCCACCGTTGATGATCGTTCACACTTGGGTGTTAATGAGTTAGACAAACAGTATTAACTGTCATTCATCAGTTTGCTCAGCTCGACTATGCCCGCTCTGTGGGGGTAGTCCTCCGGGCTTTCCTTTTCCAGGGTGGTACATCTTTAGTCCTTAGTAGGTTATAGCTTATGTTCATTTCTTTTACCCTTATTTTCTGGGTTTTCCTAACATCTTCATTGTAGAATGTTTGTTATTGGTATTCTTAATGGTCACTTTGGGAGTCTTATCCCGTTTTCGTTGGAAGTCGTTGCATCAACCGTCTCAATCGTATCTTATAATACATCCCTTGTATATTATTGCTTATATAGTGTTTTTGCTCGGATTGTTGAGCGATCTCTCAGGTTCCTCTCCCTGAGGTTCGGGATTGATGTCCTTATCGTACTGTCGGTTGTTGTTGTAGTAGGTTATACCGTTGCTAATATTTATATGGTTTAATATTTTGTCCAAGTTCTGCTCCCGGCTGACTGGTGTGCCACCATCTCATCATGGTCAGGCCGTCGGGCCTTTCCAAGGTCTTATTTTTCTGTTCTCATGGATTTACAATCCGGTATTAATATGTGTTACAACTGTAGCGTTCTCCTATCTTGCCATGATGGCTTTCCGTGTAGCTTAACCGTGGTAGCACTTGCTATGGCAAGTGCTATGCAGGATGGGCTATTGGTGCAAGGTACATTGGAAGTGATACTTCCTTCTAATTCCCATTTAATTGGTAGTCCTTGGAACTCCTTCGATGATCTCTTATTTTGGATAACTGGCCATCCGGCAGTTTCCTTGTTGTTTGACAGTACTGTCATTTATCAGGGCGTTCCTCTTTCTGAGGGAACCCCTTAATATTTTCTTATGTCTTAATCCTCGCTCCTGTCTCCACACATTTTGTTGTGGTTACTAAGTAATGATTCTCCTTTAGGCACTACATCGTAGTCCTATTTCGGTATACAATTGTATGAGTTTCTACCGTCATCCGCATTATGTCGGCCAGGTCTTGTAACCTTCCTCATTGTATGGGGTTTGGATTCCAGTTTCTTACTGGACTTTCCAGTAATCTCAATCCTCATGCTTTGTATTATCCTACTGTTATGCTCCTTCGGACCACTGTCCGGTACTCATGTCGCTTCCCTTTTCCTTTCTATTGCACCCGTAGTGCTTTCCTTATCATTGGTATCGCGGGTTAATTCGACTGCGTAGCATGTCGACCCATGTTGCCGGTAATTACCGTTCCCTTATTGATATAATTCCATAGGTAGCGCCTGTTTCTGTGTGCGCTCCATTAAAACGTTCAAGTTCTCATAAACTGTTGCTCAACAAGATGTTTCTCGTTTTGCTTACTGTTAACTAACTGCCAGATCGGTTTTTTTTCCGAGTAGGAGAAGGCTTTCTTCTCTCTGGCGTTTGTTCCATGTATTCAGGCTTAGGGACGTGGAGGGCGGGTCTAGGTACTATGGATATCCGGTAAACACCGGGAAGTCCTGACTAACGCACCTCTCACTCTACCTCTTAACCCTTAACCCATAACTCAATCTCAACCTCAATATTCTCCTAAGTTCGGTATTTCTTGTCTTCAGAGCGTAACTACGCTCTGATACCACTTTTTGTAAACCCCAACTCAATCCAAATGTGGTCTCGCAACTTACAGCATATATTCATATACATGTCACAGCGGAATTCTTTACACTCCAGGACCTTGCCACGTCTGACTACAGAATATACCGAACATTAGTACAACAACTTTAACCAATTACATTTCCTTCTTACAATCCCCTCATATCCTATACATCTTACTAACTCAATTGCCATACGTGTGTACATGCACAACTCGTAGGCCACACTTAACCCTTCACACTTGTCCCCCTTCTTACTCTCGCGACGGCCGCCTCCTGATGTTCACCTGTGCAGTAAAAATAGCCCCCAAAGGGGGTCAGCACGAATGCTGGTACGATCCTCTCATGGCCCCCAAGCTAACGTGGCTACGACGACTAATTGTCGATAGCATGGAGGTTGATTAGACGCACAACATAATAGAAAGTGCGGTAAACAACAACTCAGATATGAACAATCAAAGTTCCCACACAATGAACGACTTAAATGCGTTCCCTTAATTAGAGAGTTAATTATTTAACTCCTTAAGTAATGTTCCCTCTTAATCTTAGTCCATCCTTATCTCACCTCAATCTTAGTCTTATCTTAATCTTAGAAACAACCATCCTATAATAATGAGTGGATGTAGCTTATCTTAATCTTAATAATACAAACCATCCTTTAAAGAGGAATGGTTGCAACTCATCTTAACCTTACCTTAATCTTATTCTCAACTTAATCTCAGTATACAAACCGTTCCTGGAAGGGAATGGTTGTAGCTTAATTTGAACCTGGGATTTAGGTGATCCCACCGCACCATCTTAATGCCACCTACTCTGGACGGGAGTCCAGCGTAGCTGAGCCGGCAACCGGCCCTAGGCTACAAGTCCGAAGACAAGTCCTTAAGCGGAGGGCAGATCTGATTCAGATACCGTCCCCCATTTTCCTTAGCATGCATGACCGGAGATCGGTCCCGAGTTTCCTCACTCAAGTTCCAGTTAGTAGTAGTCTCAAGACCATGTTTGTTGGTTAACCTGTTTCGGTTTATATCAACCCATATTAGGGAGCGTTCCTTAGTCTCACTCATTTCCTTACTAAACGTTAGTTAGTAGTTTCTCACGGTAAGTTGTGTTAGTTTTCAAACATCACACAACAATACAATAAACATAATATTCCGGTTGCATGCTTTATCTTGTTTAGTGAGCACACAAAAACAAATAGCACACAAGCCGAGGGACACCTCGTTAGCAAGCAGGTCACAAGAAGAACTGTACCGTTCACCGTTGGTCGTTTGGTTGCTTAATCTCTTCCGGAGTCCAATTCCCAAGTCCTAAAACATTCATCTAGTTTTAGGTTGTTAATCACTTAACTCAATTCAACTTACTTATCTTACTTAACTTACTTAACCCTTGATGATCCCCACCTAACACCTCTTAAGTCTTGTAACTTAATCTTACAAACTTAACCTTAAACTTTTAAGCTTATACCTAACTTTATCCCCTAGGTCTTTATACCTCTAGTAATATTTGCCTCCTCAATGGGGTACCCTCAATACCACTAAACTCTCTTAGGGTTTCTTTTCTTTTTTTTTTAAGTCTTAAGGGTCGTCCGATCCATCGTCCGACCCACCGACTGGGTCGGACCATTCCAGAGACTCTCGGGTTTGAGAAACTCCACTCCGACCTGTCCGACCCACCCAACTGGGTCGGACCATTCCAGAAATCCTCCCGTCTTTTAAAACCCCTCCGTCCGACCCACCGTCCGACCCACCAACTGGGTCGGACCATTACAGAAACTCTTATGGCGGCTTAACAGAGGTCCGTCCGACCCAAACTTGGGTCGGACGCCTGGGTCGGACGCCATCAGAACATGTCCAAAAATTGTTAAATCTTCACCAAACTTCTCCTTAAGCCTTCTAATGTGTTCTAACATCATTTAAACCCTTAAATCCACCTTTAATCATCCTCCAGACTCATTAAAATACCCTCCAAAGATCTTCTTAAACATTCACTAAATTCTTGCAAAAACTCCTAAACTTGTTAGTTAATTCCTTATCTTTCCAACATGTACATTTTGTCTAAAACTTCAACTAACCAAAGTGTTTCTTTTCAACCCATATAACTCCTCCTTAACATCATTGCACTCCATCTTGCTTGTTAAACCTTCCAAGGTCATCTTGCATGTCCATGCACAATTTCTCTTCTTTTCATTTGTTACTCATCACTCCTAAACTCTTGAGCTTACTTATGCGTTGCTTTCCATTACCTTAACACCTTGACATTGTTATTCATTTATCTTGACCATGTAACACCCTCCTTAGACATTTCCACCTCTTTTATGCATCTTACTCACCATTCTCCTGATCATACACTCTTATACGTTTCTAGTCAATTTCCTAGACAGTCGACAACATTCTCCTTCAATCTTCACTCCCATCACCTAAGTCCACTCATTACCATCTAACTAAAACCTTATTGTTCCACCACTAACATCACCACCTCTTACACAAACTTCCCGAACTCTCATTGTTCTACACTTAGTTCATACCTAAATCATCTCAAAGCATTATACATCATTTCCTCCAGATTCTTGCACAAGTCTTACATTCCTCATACCATGATTTTGGTGTGTTTAATACACTCACCAATCCTCTAATTCCTCCTAGACATCTCTAGGTCATTCTAAACCTCAAGAACTCCTTAGTTAACTCATTTCCACTCAAATTCCTCATAATGACTCCTAGTAAATCCTAGGTCATATTAATTCACCACCATCACCTAAACACTTATTTTCTACTCAAATTTCGTCATAGCTCCTCTAGTATCTTATCATGCCCAAACACATTATTTTTCCTCATTCAACCATCTCACACACATCAAGTTCTTTCTCATCATATCTCATCACCCAAACCAACTCATTCACAACAAACTCAATATATTGCAATAATCTTAAATTGCATAGCACTAAGGCTCTTAAATGACATGGCTCTTAGGCCCTTAACTGACATAAACTTAAACACTGAATTTTCCACATATAAAAGCCTTCAACCTGCAAATACACCCATCAATCTCATAGTAGTTATAATGCTCTTAAAACTCATCTTAAACTTATATTACTAACTCATTCCCATTGGCTCCTTAGTCACAAGTTCACAAGCTTGTTTAAACTCTTCTTCCTAGGTTATACAACCCATTACCTAATGTAAGCCCTAGGCTACATTGGTACTCATCTAAAACTCATTCCTTAAAACTTAAACCACCATTAGGTAAGTAATTTACCTTGTTTTCTCAAGCTTATTTTATCTTCCTCCTTAGACCTTCTTCTTGCATGAATATCGGCCTCCACTTAAACTTCCTTTGCCAATGTTCTAACCAATATTCAGACTCACATGAGTACTAAACAATACACTAACCTCAAGGAATGAAAACCTAGGTTAGAAATGTGTTCTAAGGCATAAAAGTGGATGATTACCTTTGAAGTCTCAAAGTAGACTTGGGCATTGAATGAAATAGGACCTCCACTAGTCCTTGGTGAATAAATCAAGCTAGAACAAGGCATAAAAACAAGGCCCCATGAGTAGTAATTTTCGGCCATGTGGAAGGAATGATGGAAACATGGTTTTTCTTACATTTTCTTTACCTTAAGAGAATGGAGAAGCTAATGAGCTCTTCAAACTTGATTTTCCTCCATCAATGGAGTTTTCTCATGGCACCAAACTTGAGCTTTGAAAGATTTGAAAAGATAGAAAGATAGGTCTTGGCCTAACTAAGAGAAATCTATACTTAGTTTTTGATTTGGGGCAAAGATGAACACTTGGTGAGCATTTGAAGGTGGAGCACCCATGGATGGAGCTCTCTCGGTTTTGGAGCAAGAGAAGGGAAGAAGAAACCGTGGGAAGAAGAGAAATGAAGAGAGAGAAGAAGAAAAGTAGGCTAATATAAGATATTTGCTTTATAAAGCAAATTAACTCCTTTTACTTTCTCTCTTTTCTTCCTTATTTGATGTAGTCTATGGTGACTCATCCTTAGAAAACCGGCCCCCTTCTTAAATAACGCTAGTCATGGTCTTTTGTGACCAACTATTAGCTTATATTGATTAAAACTTAAACTAGTCACTATTTGGCACTATTCACTAATTAGTGCACATATTTCTGAAATTTTGATTTCCCATTGATTTAGGCTTCCTAATGTGATACTAATTAGTACACATGTTGATTAAAGAGTAATGATGGACATTTAGCCACTCAAAACTCAATTCTAAGACAATTTCTCAAAAATGTGCTTTAAGACTTCTTAAAGCACATTTTGGTTTTAACTTGTTTCAAGCTTGTTTTTCTTTGCTAATTGATTTAAAATGTCCATTAGCATATTACTAAAGTCTTATAATGGTATTTGGGTGCTAATCAAAGTCACTCCAGGCTTAGAGCACGTTTTTGCTCAAATGGCCCTTAAGGCACCTTTTTGTGTTTTCCTTGGTTTAAATTGTCTACCAATCTTTCTAAGGCATATTCTAGCCTTACTACATCATAATTTTATGTTTACTTAGCATACTTAGGTTTGGGGTATTTCAATGGGTCCATAAATCACCTAATATTTTTAGTTTTTTTAATTATTAATATATGAAAAAGTAAATATATATATATATATATATACATATATTCAAAAGTTTTTAAGTCTTCCCCCTCAACCACGCAAACCAGTTAACAAAAAATTGCTGGTTGTGGGGTTCGAACCCACGCGCACTTATGTGCAGAAGATCTTAAGTCTTCCCCCTTAACCACTCGGGCAAACCAGCTTGGATTCGACTATGTTTCTGCTTGGATTCAGTGGCTTAATGCTTACATAATAAGTGATAATCAAATTTCGAATAGTCATATGAAGAGTTGTGATTCTTGGTGCTAGAAGAACATCACCAAGGTGAGAGATGATTATCAAAGCTGGCCTTAAAAATCAAATTCCTACGATGCATAATGACTCTAAGCTTGACCAAATTTACAACTTGTTTCATTCAAATTCTCGAGAAGTTGTTTGGTTTCCTCTTGTTTGGAATCCCTTCAATATTCTAAGAACATCCTTCATATGGTGGCTTGCGATCAAAAATAGACTGGCTACCAAAGATAGATTGAATCTCATGGGTATTGTTACAGATCAAATTTGTTGGGCATGCAACAATATTGAGTCTAGAAATCACCTTTTCTTCCAGTGTCTGTTTGCTGCTGATATTGTTGATGTTGTGATGAATTGGTGGGATCTTAAAGTCCCACATGACTTTGAGAATTGCATGAAGCTCGTTACAGAAGCCAAAAGAAAAAAGGATTATTTTCATAGTTAGAGTTGTGGTGATGGCTTGTTGCATCTACCGCATTTGGTTTGCCCGTAATTGCTTTATTTTCAGCAAACAAGCTTTATCCATACATACTTGTATTTCTCTTATTATGTCGGATATCAGGTTTCGAATTCCTAGATTTATTAAAAGTAGTAATAGAGAGAAATAACTTATGTACATGGTAAACTTCCTAAAATTTGTTTTTATCGTTTTATATCATAATCTCTTACCCTTTTCAAATAAAGAAATCCCTCATCACACACGTTTCTTAAACAAATCTAATTTGGTTTGCGCATATGTATGTAGTAGCTTATAAATTAAAACACCTACAATATTTGTTTTGAAAACAAATCCACCTTTGTTCAGAACATAAAATCCTAAGTATATATTTTCTATGGTGATGTTATAAGTATTTATGTTGACACAATAAAGAATCAACGAATTCGTACTTCTGAGAGGAGAGGATTTCACGATGAATGTTCTTGGGCTAGGATGTGTAGTTGAATGTCATAAATGTTTGTTTGTCAACTCTTGTGTAAATTTTTCTTAGTTTTTATCTAATTTTGTAGTATTATTGGACAACAATTCTAAAAATGTTTCATCTTGTTCCTACAATTGATGATTGCATAGATTTTAGTTATCAACTCTAGTGAATCTATCATTTGAATCATGAATTTTATTATGTATAGACAGTAAATACTTTCATTTCACAACTATGGAAGCAACAAACATTAGTCAAAATTAGACTAAAATTAGTCTTTGAGTAAAATTTGGAATAATTAGTCTTAGACTAAATTTGCACAAACCGCCTTCTAGAGGGGATATTTCTTTTGTGTGATGCTTTTTGTGATTACTGCATTTTCTTGATGTTGACGTGTATTGAAGATTGAATATTTATGATTAAGATGTTGAAGTATTGATTGAGATTAATATTGCCACAAATGCATAAGTGATGATTATGGATATGAGTGAAAGTTGATGAGACTGATGAATATGTTGAGAGCCTACGTTGCTCATGTGACTTTGTTATGAATTTTATGATTTAGAGATAACCTTATATTGAAGGATTTATGATAAAACTTAGATGGATGGAACTCTTACTAATTATATCTACTTGAGATTTATATGAATTCATATGAATAAATTACAGTCTTATGGATGGGAACTCAGGTGCGAGTTCTAGCAGCTCAAAGCCTTACTGAATTGTCCCTCATCTTTACTACATCAGAAGAAGAGCTAGACTAACTAGAATGGTCACGAATCAAACCCCCAAACAAAATATAGTTGAGATGCGCCAGATGATGATGACCTTAGGAAATCTTATTCAAGCGGAGACTCAAGCCAAGATGCAAGCTTAGGCCCAAGCTCTAGCTCAGGTGCAGAATGAAGCGCAACGTCTTGACATGAGCTATGCGAAGCAGGTAATTGAATCCAAGCCACTACAAGGGAGCCACTACAAGGGTGAAGAAGACATGATGATTCTGAACAAATGGCTTGTTGGGATGGAGTGAGTTCTGGACACTGTGCATTGCTCTACTGACCGAAGGATGACTTCCTCTATATTTTACTTGAAGAGCCAAGAAGCCCAATGGTGGATCACTAAGAAAGATGTTCTGCTTGCCACTCCCAACTTCAACTGGGAGGCGCTAAGGAATTCTTCTCAGAGGTGCTTTTACCCTGCTAATGTGAATAGTGAGAAGAAAAAGGAGTTCCTTAACCTCAAGTAGTTGTTGATGACTGTCCCAGAGTACTACTCCATGTTCATGGAACTCTTCATATTGCTCTCTTTCCTGTCCCAGATGAGGAGGCCAAGTGTAGAAGTATTGAAGTTTGGGGGGGGGACCTCAGATGGTGATGCAGGCTGTCGACATCACCACTCTCCATGATGCGTATATGAAGGCTGCCAAGATGCACAAAGTGGCCATTACTCATAAGAAGGTCAATGAGCGGAACAAGAGGAAGGTTGAACCCTCAAGTGTTAGGAGAACTATTAATCAATGCAATGACAAGAAAATCTGGCCTAACAACTATCAAAACTTTGGTGAATACCAGGGGAGCAGCAACTTCAACCAGAACCAAAGTCAAATCAGAATCAAGGAGAGAATCATGTTTGCAAGAAGTGCAACAAGGCTAGCCACCCAAGAACTGACTACAATGGGAACTTGCGGAAATGCTATGATTGTTGCAAGCTAGGCCACCGGGCTTTCCAGTGCTACAACAATACTAGGGGAATTGCCCAACGGAAGGGGAATGATTATAATTCTGGAGCTAATCAAAGCATCACTAAAGGGATTGATCAAAAGATCGACTTGATCGCTGGTGGCAGTAGATCACGAGGATCCAACAATAACTACGCGAAGCCAGGGTGCCTGAATGTGATGAGCCGAGCTGAGGTTGAAGCTCTTGGCGATGTGATCACTGGTAAATTTATAATTCATAATACTAATGCCAATGTTCTGTTTGACACGGGAGTGTCATACTCTTTTGTTGCTACTTTTTTTTAAGAAGATGAATTTAGTCGCTAGCACTACAATTTATGTGGTTGTGTTTATTCCATCTAGAAGTGTGATCCATTTCTCTAACTTGCTTGGGGGTATGAAACATAATAGTAAGAAGAAGAGTTTGAGGCTGATATGATTCGGTTTGACCTCATGAAGTTTAATATTATTTTGGGGATGAATTGGCTACAAAGATATAGAGGTGACATCAAATGCTACGAGCATAAAGTGGTTGTGAAGGGCAACATCCCCTTACTACCAGCTGTTGACCCTTTAACTTGTAGCTAAACAATGGGAACACTTAATTAATTAGCAATATAATTTAGGCCTACTAATTCTAACCATTTAACCGGGACTTCTTGATCAGCTAAACCCTGGGTCAATTCACAGCACTAGGCTTAAGTTCCCCTAAGTTGCAATGTAGTCTAATCTCAAAATCATTAAATTAGAGTAAATTGTTCTAGTCCCCAATGGTTTAGGTTTCTATCTCAGAATAACATATTGATAGAATCCCATAATAATGCTAAACTAATCGGTAAGCTAAACCAACCAATTTAACACATAGATGATAATTTGACAAAACCCTAAACAAATCCCTAAATCATGAGTAACAAGTTTAGAAGCCATAAACACTCAATACTCATCTTCATTAAGCACAAAGACAAAAATTAAGCATAACATAAGTTCAAGGTTCAACAATGGAGTTTTAGGGATTTTGGGGTGAAATTCTCATCCCAAGCTACAAGGAGACTACACAACCATTAAAGAACAAAATGAGAGAAGGGAGAAGAATTAGCCGTGGGAGGTTGAAGAAGAGCTTCAATGAAGGTGAGCCTTCTCCTCATTCTCTTCTTTCTTTTTCTTCTTCTTCTTTTTTCTTCCCTCTTTTCTCTTCTTTTCCCGTTGTTTCTGTGTTGTGGTAGAATGCCCCCCTCTCTCCTCACTTCCATCTTTTAAAAGCTGAAATCTGGGTAAATTTCAGTTCCGACCGACCCACGGGACCGACTCACGTGGGTCGGTCGCCCCCTGTTAAAGACGTCGTACGTGAGCGATTTAAAGTATGCCAACCCACCTAGGTCGGTGGTTCCAGTAGGTTCCGACCAACCCATCTGGGGAGGTTGTCTGGGTCGGTGAATCTTGTAGATTCCGGAAAAGTCCCATCTCCTTCATTATAGCTCCGATTTTGGATCGATTACGCCCACACATTTGTCTTTTCGTCTACTTTATTCCTAGCTATGGTATTCCTGCTATTTAATCATTAATTGTGTAGAACACCAATAAAATAAACTAGAGGAAAAATAGCTAGAGTGGACAAATGAGCATGAAAATTGTTGATAAAACATACTAAATACACCCCTAAAACATGCTCATTTGGACACTCATCACTCCCCCCCCATATTTACCTTTTTGCTTGTCCTCAAGCAAAACCAAGCACCCAAGCAAGTAAGGAATTCTCAAGACTAACAAATACTAACATGAATTGTAGGATAAAGAAGAAGAAAAAATGACTAAACTTCTAAGGAGTGTAAACCATATCTTTGAGGTGGCATGGGCGTGCTTAGGGAAAAACAAAATCTAGAGTTTCGGGGTATGATCCGAGTTCTTCAAAGCTTTAGATATTAGGAAACTTAGAGAACTTTTACCATGGCCAACTTCTCTTAGAATTGGCATTAAGAAGAAAAAAAAAGGAAAAATATATTTATGCATTTGTTTCACTTTTGCATAAGAGATGAGGAGAAAAAATTGGGCTAGAAGCCTTTGCATTTAAGAACACTCAACTCTCATTGTTGGTTACCATGACGTCTCACAAGTTCTTTAAAGATTTTCACAAAGAAACCCCTTAGCAATCCCTAAGAAAGGACAGAAAGAATCCCTAAGGAATAAAAATCCAACCATTTAAGATCACTTGGTCACCACCGCATGAAAAATGCTCCTCAAATGCAATCAAAAAGAAAAATTTGAGCATTTATCCCACAATTCATAATAGTATTTGTTCTTAATGAGAACAACCCACATCACAAGAATCCAAGTTTTTGATTTTGGACAAACGCAATATAAGTATGAAGGACTGAACATTTAAGCACACAAGTCACCAAAAAGGTCACTCCCCTACACTGTTTGAACAATGGCCTCATTGCTCACCAGCCAAACCGGGGACGATTTTTAGAAGACCTTTTCGGAAGCATACAAAAGGAAAAACACAAGGGCACACACCATCAATTCAACACAGAAGCTATTCCCAGAGGCAGATTCCAGGAGAAACAAAATAAAAGAAGTGAGTGACACAAAATAAAATAAACTAGCACTCCCCTTGGATTGTTTTTGCTTGCATTGAAGGAACTCCCCCCACTTGAGGTTTAGACTCGATTAGCGCAGCTTGGTTAAGGTGTGGATTTGTTGCACCTGCGTAAAACAATAGAAGCAACCAAACTACGAATGGGGTTACGAGTTAGCAAAATTAAAATCAAAGGAGAACATGAAAAATTAAAAATAAAGTGAAAGAAATTCATCAAAGTTTCCACATGGGAAGCCACCCATCTTTAAGGTCTTTGGCTAGACTGTACCACATTGAAGTCCTCCAAGATAAAAAATGAATGTTGAAGTGGGCTTCAATGGGTGGGTTGGACGGGGATAATTTTTCTTTGAAGAATGGCCCACATGTTGAGGTTGTTGATCCTTGGTGTGAGAAAAATCTAGTGATGAAGACTCCTCTTTAAATTTAAGGATGAAGATATCCTTATCTTCAATGAGAGGTGCAGGGAGAACTCTGGGACGAACTTTGTCTTCGAACTCTTGTCATGGATCAAATGGGAAAGTGGCCTCCATACTTAGCGGGGACTTTGAGCTTCCTTCCCTACTTCATTGGTGCATGGGTGGGGAAGACCTTGAGCCTCCAGATGAAGATCGAAGTTGGATGGCTCCTCCTCCTCCTCCATTTTGAGGATGTAGTAATCCTCACCTATGGGGCGAGGCTCATAGAAAGAGCCTTGATGGAGATCAACTTTAGAGGGAGGTTGCTCCTTGAAGTAGATGGTGACACTCTCCTCTGATGACTCGAAGGGAGGCACTGTCTCCTCCTTCTCAAAGCTGAGGATGGGATCATCCTCATTGTCTTGATGAACAAGGGAGGCCCTCCCCCGGGGGAGACAAATTAGTGGTTGACTTCAGAGGGAGGAAACTCCAAGAGGTCAAAGTAGAAACTCTAATTTGAAAATTTTTCTTCATAATCAATTTGGTGGTTGTTTGACGGTGAACTCTTTGATTCAAACAAGGAAAGAGAGAGATGATAACTCAAGTCCTTAGTAGGTTACTCCACCTCTTGAACTATTTCACTCTCAAGTTGTTGCAAAATGTGATATATTCGAGCTAAACGTTCATGTTGAAGGTATCTTGCTTCATGTTAAAGGTATCTTGCGTAGTTGGGTTAGGCTTGCAAGAAGAGATAAGATCTGACATGAGCTCCTTCAAACTAGGAGAATTAACCTTTACTGTGATCATAAAATATGAGCACTCTCATGGTCTCCTCCACACTCTTGGAATACAAGCCTTCAGTAGACAGATGAGTTACGGTCCTCCATGAGAGCTCTCAATTCTGACATCGTTGTTGGACATTGGAGGCTCTCATGGTACTCTCCGCACCTTTGGCATACACTCCAATCACTAGTGCAGAAAATGTTTTTAACCACGGCCTTTAAACCACAGTTAAGAATGTAACCGTCATTTAAAAAGTATATACCACGGTTAATTGTACAACCGTCACAAATAATAACAACGGGCGATTTTATACCACGGTTCAGTACCGAACCGTCGTTTTTAAGCGACAATAAGTGACGGTTGATGAGGAACCGTCGTATATAGTTCGACTGGTTAAACTAAAAACCACGGTTAACTTATAACCGTCATTTTTGCTTGGTCAGACAATTTTAAACGACGGTTTTACAGAGGAACTGTCGTTTAAAAGTTTTTTACTTAAAACCCGCACAGTTCTCTTTCTTATTCCTCCCGCGCCCCTCATCTTCTCTGCTCTCTCTGGTGATTTCACTCTTCCGCCTTCGCCGCCCTCTCTGTCGCTGCATCTTCCTTCTCCGCCCTCTCTCTCGCCGCCTCTTCCTTCGCCGCGTTCACGACTGCTGAGCCCAATATTGCCCCGCCCTCACTAGTAGCCCGTCCCACACAATCCGTCCTCCTCTGTTGCCCTCGCACCGCCGTCTCCTCCGTCGTCTTCTTCGCCCGCCGCCCCGTCACCCTTCCTCCTCTGTTCCGGCAGCCAGTACACGCCCACGACTACAAATCAGCTCCACCACTTACAAAATCCAACAACAAGCGTAAGTTCGCCCTTCCTCATGACATCAGTAGCTAATTTTGTCAATTTTGTAGTTTGAGGAGCATTTTATGAAATATATTACATAAATTCTAGATATTTGTATTAGTTATAATCTAGGTTGAACAGATTTGAAAATATATATTATGTATTATTTGTAGTTTCTATGTACACAGTTTGAAAAATATAAAAAGTTGTAAAGTTGTTGAGAAGGGGTTGAAGAAACTAGATGGGTAATAGAAGAGAGAGGGAAAAATTCTAAGAGATTACACGACTAACTTCTGCATCAGTAAATGAGAGGGTTAATACTTTGGGTGGACTATATTTTATGATAAAAACAAACAAATGACAACATTACCACAGTAAAGATGAACATGTATAATAGTATAGACAACAAGTAGAACAAAAAAGAAGCTCAAGTATAATAGTATAGACAATAGTAGAACAAAAACCAACAAACATATTATATTATTGTTCTTGCACGCTAATCTCTAAATCTCAAAATATAATCTCTCATCCTACAATAATAATTGAAAAATTATGGGGCCTTATGAATGAGTACACAAATGTTTCCAATTTCAAATTTAATTTATATTGTTATTTTTTTAAAAGTAAGTTTCTCTTTTGATAACTAATATATGTTCTTGCTCTAACTAATTCTTTAAACTGGCAATTTACAGGTTGCTTTCGATCTCGACCACAATCAGATTGAAGAGGCGAAGGGAGAAAACATAACTGGTATAATACTTGAATTTACTTCTGTCAAGTACTAGCACCTTGTTTGGTTTGCAAAGTAACGAAAGATTGAATATTAAATATATAAACTACATTTGTAATTCTGATTATGATTATGGGAGTTCTATATTTTAGTGGCATGATTATTTGAGTTGTAATATTGTCTTGAAACTGGTTTTGGTTTAGGTTATTCATATCTATTGATATAAATAATAAATATATATATGTATAATATTGTCAACTTGGTTGGTGATAATGATGCTTAATGTCTGTGGGTTTTGCTGATACTCACTGGAACCATGTTCTGATGTTTGCTATTATGTGTGGTTATGCATAAAAATTGGAGTGCATAAAATACGCAAAGGTCATGCCAAATTTTTCCTAAAATTTAACATTATTCTAATTTCATTCGTTAGGTGTAATACGGTTGGACTGTCTCAAAATGTTTGTACGATAACATTGATTATTAGACAAAAAGAAAGCTAAATATGATAGTATAAATCGTACTTATCTATTAAAATGGTAAAATCTTCATTAAAGCCGGTAAAAAAATCGTACTTATCTATTAAATCACGGTATTTTTTACAATATAAGTTTCTGATTTCTTTTATGATCATATATATATATATATACATTTAACATATGCATACTTGCCTATCTGATATGCCTAATTTGTGTGGTCTGCTGAGATGATGCTGCTATCGTGTTTGTTTATGGTTGAAAAAGTGTGGAGTCTCTAGCATACGCAAAGGTCATGCCCAATTTTTTCCAGAATTTAAACCTTATTCTTATTTTAATAGATAAGTGTTACTACGGTTGAAAAATTCCTCTTCCATCACATTTGTGAGTTGATCATCCCTCATTAGGTTAGTTTTTTAAAAATGTTTCAATAACATGGTTTATTCAAAATTATCCGTTTGTTTATTTGTTCAATTGTTCATATATTTTCAAATTAAAACCTTATATTCTAATTTCATTGAATAGGTGTCACTACACACGGTCGGATTGTCTACTTGTCGCACTATCTGCTGCTGTCAACCTCTGCCACCGGTTTGCCTGATCAGAACCCACGGTAAAACACTCGCGTTTCTGATTATGATTTTAGAAACAAATACTTATATATTGTCACGAATAAACGTTATACTAATTCTACTTGTATTCTGCAATCATTAGAATATATATTTGCATAGTGTGGTGAAATGTGAGACTAAGTTAAATGGGGTGGTTGTTTTTGTTCATTGATCATATATTATATATACATTTACTATTTGCATACTTGTCTGTCTGATATAATTCGTATGGTTTGCTGAGAATAAATGTTGATTCTACTTTGTGTTTCTGTTTTCCCTTTAAAAAATGTGGAGTATCAAAAAATACGCAAAGGTCATGCCAAATTTTTTCTAGAATTTAAGCTGATTCTAATTCCATCGAATTTAACTTTCTTCATAATTACTTACAGTTTCTATTTTTTCATCTCTTGCAGGTTGCTCTGGGGTAGAATACATCTAATTAAGACGAGGAGAGCAAAAATAACCAGTAATAACATTAGCTATGTTCGGTTGTTTAATATGTTCATTATTCAAGTTTTTATAAAATTAAAACCTTATCTAATTCATTGAATAGATTTGTATACTACGCGCCAGAGCTTTTGCCTACTTCTCCTTCTTCTGTGTTGTCTGCGCTAGCTGACCATCCAGTACTCATCAGGTTGGTATTTAAAATGTTTCAATTTATTTGTTTTTCTATAACAATGGAAATCAATTCAAACATAGAATTACCTGTCTGAGATTTACCTGATAGAGGTATGTCTTAGATAGTCCCTGTTGGGACTGTTCAATGACCTTTGATCTCACCATCTAGGTTGTGAATGAGTTAATAATATACAGTAGTTCAGTGATAATTTCGCCAGCATTACCCTAGTGTTCTTCTAGTGTATATATATATATATATATATATATATATATATATATATGTGAATTGAAACGATTCATATATATATATATATATATATATACTAGGAGAACTGTAGGGTAATGCTGCCGAAATTATCACTGAACTACTATATATTATTAACTTGTTCCTAGGTGAGATCGAAGGTGATTGGATAGGTTTAGGTTGTTAAATCTGTAAATAAAAAAAAGGAGATCAATGGAACGAGTTCACGACATCTAGTGTGTGTTGAAAAACGAGATGGAGCGCTCAGTGATGTACAGTGACAGATTGGACATCAAGTACCTAAAAGGGGTCATAAATTTTGCAAAGTCCTTGTTGAAAATCTTAAACCAAGGGATAAGGGATATGTTCGATGTCCTTGTGTCATTGCAAGAACGACTTCAAATACCAAGGTGTGGACAAGATTAAGGATCATCTGATTCGTAGAGGGTTTACAGAAGATTATGAAGCCATAAAAATACTGCATGGTCAAATTTCAGTACAAGTGTTTGAATGTCCTGATAACGTCATTGCAGAACAATCAGAAATGGATGCTTCACATGGCTTTGGGGATACTCAAGATGATTCACTAGTTAGTGATTCAGAGGAAGACCTTAATGCATGATGGAAGATGTTGAACAACATTTTTCCAACAAACCCAAAACATTCGAAAATTTGATGCAAGCATCAAAGGGACCGTTGTACAGTGGATGTGATACGCAAAAGCAAAACAATTGAGCGTTGTCCTAAAACTGTTCAATCTGAAGGCGAGACATGGATGAAGTGATGTCAGTTTTACAGATCTTTTACAACTGCTGAAGGATGTACTACCAAAGGACAATGTGATACCCACAACAACTTATGAAGCAAAGAAGTTAATGTGTTCGATGGGTATGGAATATATAAAAATACATGCTTGTCCAAATGGGTGTATGTTGTACAAGAAGGAGAATGAGTTGGATGACCATTGCTCTGAATGTGGGGAATCACGCTATGTAAAAAAGGGTGAGAGAAACCCCAAAAGCACTAAAGTGGGTTCTTCTGCGAAGGTGTTGTGGTATCTACCGATAATTCCCCGATTCAAAAGTTTGTTTGCAGTTTAGAATGATGCTGAGAACCTTCGATGGCATGCTACCCATAGAAAGGATGATGGTAAATTGAGACATCCAGCCGATTCACCACAATAGAGAAACATTGACAGAATATACCCTCAATTCGGTATAGACCCAAGGAACTTAAGACTTGGTTTATGCACTGATGGGATGATCTCTTTTGGCACTTTGAGCAGTATACACAATACTTGGCCTGTTTTATTGACATATACAATCTGCCGCCATGGTTGTGTATGAAACCCGATATATTCTCCTCTCTCTGTTGATATCGGTCCAAAACAACCAGAAAACAAAATTGATGTGTTTTTGCAACCACTTATTGACGATTTACAATTGTTGTGGAATGAAGGTGCGACAGTGTATGATTCATACGGTATGGAAAACTTCACGCTCCGGGCTATGTTGTTTTGTACAATCAATGATTTTCCTGCATACGGCAACCTCTCGGGATACACAATTAAAGGAGCTCTAGCGTGCCCTATATGTGGAGATAGAACTTGCAGTATACGGTTAAAACACTGTGGAAAAATGTGTACATGGGCCATCGGAAATTCCTTCCGAAAGGTCACAAATACTGTAAGATGACAAAAGAGTTTGATGGAAAAACGGATCATGCAGTCGCACGACCACCACTATCTGCTGCTGAGGCTTACAATCAGTTGAAGAATGTTGTGAACAACTTCGGTCCACCAATTAAAGTCACTGAAAAGAGCATATGGAAGAAAAAATCAATATTTTGGGAACTTGAATATTGGCAACATTTAGAGGTGAGACGTTGCATTGATGCTATGCACGTGGAGAAAAACATTGGTGAAAGTGTAACTGTGACACTACTAAAAGTGAAAGAAAGACAAAAGACCATTTGAAGGGTAGAAAAGATCTGGTTGAATTGGGTATACGAAAGACCTCGCGCCACAACAAAGAGGGAAAAGAACATTTTTGCCTCCCGCTTGTCATACATTATCCAAGGAAGAGAAAATAAGTTTTTGTAGTTCTCTTCGTCATATTAAAGTGTCATCAGGTTACTCATCGAACATATCAAGTTTGGTATCAATGTCTGATCTTAAATTGGTAGGATGAAGTCTCACGACTATCATGTGCTGATGCAGCACTTACTTTCGGTTACAATCCGTGGGATCCTTCCAGCTGATGTCAGAAAACTATTACAAATTTATGTGTTTTCTTCAAAGGAATTTCGTGAAAAGTGCTTGATGTGGAGACGCTGGATAAACTACAGAATGACCTTGTGATCACCATGTGTCAGTTGAAAATGTATTTCCCTCCTTCGTTTTTTGATATTATAGTGCATCTACTTGTTCATCTTGTTAGAGAGATCAAACATTGTGGTCCATTATACCTTCGATACATGTATCCATTTGAGAGATATATGGGTATACTGAAAAAGAAAATGAAAAACCGTCGGCGTCCAGAGGGAAGCATAATTGAAGGGACAATACAGAGGAGGTAGTTGACTTCTGCACTCACTACTTACACGGTGTTGATGTTATTGGATTACCAAAAGCAAAACATGATGGCAGGCTTAAAGGGGTTGGTACCTGTGGAAAAAAATTATGCAGAGTGATATTGATACATTGTACTACGATGCAAAGAAGAAGCAAATTTGCTGATCCCATATCATCAGATGTAAGTACACAATAACTGGAATTTTTCGCTTCCTAATTACATTATGTGATAAAAAATTGTTCTACAAATCATTCTTTGTTTTACATGTGGTAGCAATCATGGATGTTGTTGGTGTTGTGTATCGACACCTCATGCGTGTTGATACAAGACCCATTGGGCGCTGATGACCTTCAGAGATCGCTGTAGAGAAATATTTGAAGGAGTGAGTATTTAAAATTTTAATGCATTTTGTATTTATTTTAAGCTTGTCCTGGATTATTGGTAATAAATGGCTTCATTTTAAAATTTATGCAGGGGCCATAAGCTTGGTTTATGTGATGAGAAGAAACCATTCTCCATCTTGAACTTCCAATACATACGTGTAAGTAATCATTTAATTTATGCATGCATTTTTGTATTAAAGTTAAACGTTTAAATTTCTTGATTTGTCTAAAGTTGGTAATCCATGGATGGTGTGATGACAGTGTCCTAAACAGCCTGATTCACGGAGCTGTGGCTATTACGTGATGCGGTACATGTACGAGATTGTACAAAATATTGACACGCTTGACAATGATGACAAGGTAACCCATTAATCAAAGTTGTTATAACCCAAGATTTGGTTATATTTTATTTCGTCACAACTTATTTTTAAGTTGGTTTAATCTTAATTTAGGACATGGAAGTCCTTTGGATTAAAGTCATGGGCGTGGAGGTCTTTCGTTATTTATTTTTAGGTAAGGGATTTATTTTATCAATTAAGAGATATTAAGCTTCTCTTATCGTGATGTTAATCACGTTCTATTCAAATCCCTTATTCCCGATCAATTCCTCAAAGACGTGGTGCCTTCCTTCTTCTCCCTCTTCTCTCTTCACGTTTTGCTATTCATCAATCTGTCCAAGTGCTGCTGATTGGAGACTTGGCTGCTGCTGTGAACTCTTCTTTGTCTCGCTGTTCTCTTCGTAATCAGGTTGGTGTTTCGTTGTTTGGTATTGCAATTAGTTTTGGGAACTTCTCCAATCCCTAATTCCCTTCTCTGCAATCTGATTGTAATCAGTGAATTCTCCCGACGTTCTCTGTCGATCTCTACTGCTGTTGGCGTGCTCTGCGAATCCGTAGACAGTTTCAGGTAAGGGCGTCAGTTTGTTCTTGTGCAATTCTGCAATTGGGAAGTCTGCTCTCATTCTGATTTAGGTTTCTAAAATCTGATTGTGATTCAGCGTTGGCTCCTGTGCCGTTCTATTTCTTCTGCGGTTGGTCTCTCTGCGATTCCGTTGGCAGAATCAGGTAAGGGTGGTATTTCAGTTTCGGATTGCAGTTTCAGTTCAGGGTTAGGGTTGCGTTTCTGAATTGGTTTTCTGCGTTTGTGGTGGTTCAGTGTTCGGGTCTGCATTGTTGGTCTGCATTGGTTTGGACTCTGCATCAGATTTGGGATTTTGTCTCTACTGTAATTGAGGTAGGTGGCTGATGGATTCGATTAGTGTGTTCAGCCTTGGGGCGTTTCAAATTCTAGTTTCAATGTGTGAATTGTCTCTGCGTTGTGTTTGCGAATCAGTCTGTTTGCGTTGTTTTGTTAACTACAAACCCCCAAGGTTGTTTTCTGCAAACTCATAATGTTTTGACATTATTTTGGTGCCTCTGTTTGTGTAAAAATTGCCTCTGTTTTCTGAGTTCTTCGGCGCGTCCAAACTTCCGTCCGACCTTAGAAGTTTGGATACGCCCTTCGGCGCTTCGAATTTCTGAACTTTTTGACGTGTCCGAACTTCCGTCCGAGCTTCGATGTTCGGACGGGGTGCGAGGACGAGTCCGACTTACAAGTCTCGAATGGTGTCCGAACTTGTAAGTCCGGACAGAAGTTCGGATACACTGTTCTTATTCTTCTGATTTTGCTTCGACTTGTGTCCGAACATTGATGTCCGGACACAAGCTCGGACTCTACACGTATTGGTTTTCTGAAAAGCGTCCGAACATCAGTCCGAGCTTTGGTGTTCGGACACCTCTATCTCTGCCTCTGTTTTAAGGTTCGACTTGTGTCCGAACATTGATGTTCGGACCCAAGTTCGGACGGGCTTCTGTTTTGATCATAACTTGCTCGTTTGAGCTCCGTTTTTGACTTCCGTTTGTGGGGTTGGTTTCCCCTTCTGATTTCCAAGCTAATTATGTGCTTTCTGGTGCCTTTGGTGCACATATGCTTAATTGTTTTAAGCTTCTGTTTTGGGACCTAGTTATCTCTGTGTCTGAACCTTTGGATGGCTGGTCTCGCTATCTCGTAGTGTGCTATGTAGGATCCTTCTGTTCACGGGTGATGTACCCCGTTCTGTTCACAGGTGTTTCATTTGTTCTGTTTACGAGTGAGGTTTCCTCGTTCTGTTCACGAGCTGGTTGCTCGTTCTGTCTGTATGCCGTGATCAACGAGTGTCCCGCTCTGTTTTCTGATTCCGTCTGTTTCTGACTCTGTTTGGTTCTTATTTGTGTGGACTTCTGCTTTTATTTTCTGATATGACTATGGGATCCTTGCGACTCCTTCTATTTTCCGATATTCTTAAAATGTTTTGAGCATGCTGGTTGATGAAGTTAGTCATCTACTGGGCATAGTTGTGTGCTCATTCCCTTACTTTATCTAACATTGCAGATTGATCAGCGAGGATCACTTTGCTCAGCTCTGGAGTTTAGTTTGTTTTGTTATTTCGTACTTGGAGACTTTGTATTTGAATTTGAGCCTTTGGGCCTCTTTAGTTAGCTCTTGCTTTTGATATTCATTTTGGTGGGTTCTGTAATAACTTTGAGATGTTACGACATCATTTTGGTTTATACTTTATTCAAGTATTCGTTTGGGCCTTGTTTGATTATCTGTTTAAGTTTGTTTATTAGAGCCTTGCGTTATTATGTAGTAATACGCGGCGTGTAATACCCCTAACTCCTAGGCCAATGTTTGGGGGTGTTACATTTAGTGGTATCAGAGCTCTGGGTTCTAATCTGCTGGGATTTTAAGATAGCCAGTCAGTCAGAAACGTCAGTGATAGTGTCTGAGTTTAACTGCTTGTTGTTGGACTTTCAGAATGCCGCCAAGAAGAGCAACGAACCCTCCAGGAAATGTGGCTGATGCTGTTCAGCAGTTCATGACGCAACTCATGCAGACCATGGCTGCAGGGGGTGGTCCAGCTGGAGGAGGACCAGCTGGCGGAGCAGGCCCAGCTGGGGCAGATGCTGGAGGGAGAAATGTGAAGGGGCTTCAGGAGTTCATGAAGCTGAAGCCGCCGTCGTTCGATGGGGCAGGAGATCCCCAGGAGGCCAGTCATTGGCTGTCGGAGGTGGAGGACTTGCTGCGTGTTATAGGCTCTGAGGAGGAGCAGAAGGTGGACTTCGCCACCTTTCTTTTCAAGGCCGAAGCCAAGGAGTGGTGGAGGTCTGTGATAGGGAGATTCCCACAGCCTTGGACGTGGGAGCAGTTTACTGGGGAGTTCAACAAACAGTTCTACCCCGACTGTATAAGGATCAGCGCATCTTGGAGTACAATAGGCTTCGCCAGGGACGCGATATGAGTGTGGAGGAGTATGTCAGGAAGTTCATCAGTCTGTCGAAGTTTGCACCTGAGCCGGACGCATAGGAAGGCCAGGAAGTTTGAGAGCGTCTGAGGCCAGACATTCGCTCTGTTGTGATGCCGCTGCGTCACAAGACCTTCAGGATGTTGCTGATGTCGCCCTATTGGTAGAGGCTGATCTGAGGGGCCACCAGCCTAGCGGAAGGACCAGAAGAGGAAGCAGAGGTCCGACAAGAGTGATAGGAGGGATCACCTGCTTCTCATAAGAAGTAGTCGACTGGAGACCGGGCTGGAGACCGCTCTGGGGACCGTTCGAGAGATAGAGGTGGGTTCGTTTTCGTCAGCTCCCGCTCCGAAGTGCCAGGTCGTGGCAATTTCACCGAGGCAGACTGCTACAGGAAGTCCGGAGCCTGCTTCAATGTGGGTCCTTGGAGCATAGGATAGCTGACTGCCCTCGGGCTGAGAGAAGCAGGGTAGCTCTGGAGGTGGGCTGGAGGATCTGCATCTAGGTCTAGAGATCGAGACCGGGCTGAGTAGAAAAAGCCCCAGGGCCAGGCCAGAGTGTATGCATGGCTGGAGAGAGAGACCGATCTACTGAAGTTGTCACAGGTATTCTCCAGCTGTCTTCTCGTTCTGTCTTCTGTTTGTTTGACTCTGGAGCCACCCACTCTTTTATTTCTGCTGAGTTAGTGGGTGAGCTCGGTTTGCCTGTTGTGCCTCTGGGTGTTGAGTTATGTGTGCATAGTCCATTGGTTAGGGACTCTTCTATGCTTTTGAATTCTGTTTGTAAAGCTAGTCCTGTGTTAGTCAAGGATAGGATTCTGTGTGTGACCTCATCCCGATGGAGATGACTACTTTTGATGTGATTCTGGGCATGGATTGGCTTGCTGCGCACCATGCCCACATTGATTGTGCGGCTTCGAGAGTCACTTTTGAGGAGCCGGGTCAGCCCCGCCTAGTTGTAGCAGGGAATGGACTCCCGTGCTCGCCGCCAGTTATATCAGCTATGCAGGCGTTTCGTTTTCTGAGGAAGGGATGCCAGGGATATCTGTGTTACATCCCTGAGGTTCGCAAGGATGCGAAGTTGGAGGAGATTCCAGTGGTCAGAGACTTCCCAGATGTGTTCCAGGATGACGTACCTGGGCTTCCCCCTGTCAGAGAGGTGGAGTTCTCGATCGAGCTCGCACCTGAGACTCAGCCCATTTCTAAGGCCCCATACCGCATGGCGCCTGCTGAGCTCAAGGAGTTGAAGGTTCAGTTGCAGGAGTTGTTGGACAAGGGCTTCATTCGCCCTAGTGTGTCGCCTTGGGGTGCGCCGGTGTTATTTGTTAAAAGAAGGACGGTAGCATGCGTTTGTGCATTGACTACAGGGAGCTCAACAAGGTTACCATTAAGAATAGGTACCCTCTCCCGCGCATAGATGATTTGTTCGACCAGTTAGCAGGAGCTAAGGTGTTTTCGAAGATCGATCTGAGGTCCGGTTATCATCAGCTGAGGATTAAGGCAGACGACGTGCCTAAGTCCGCCTTCAGGACTCGTTATGGACATTACGAGTTCCTAGTGATGCCATTCGGTCTGACGAATGCGCCTTCGGTGTTTATGGACATGATGAACCGGGTGTTCAAGCCCTTTCTAGACCGGTTCGTCGTGGTGTTTATAGATGATATCTTGGTGTATTCCAAGAGTGCTGAGGAGCACGAGGGGCATTTGAGGACTGTTCTCCAGACTCTGAGGGAGGAGCTGTATGCGAAGCTGAAGAAGTGTGAGTTCTGGTTGGATCAGGTGGTATTCTTGGGACACGTTGTCTCCAAGGATGGTATCTCCGTAGATCCGGAGAAGATTAGAGCTATTACTGAGTGG
The DNA here is from genome assembly GCA_023374045.1 of Limonium bicolor. Classification (NCBI taxonomy): domain Eukaryota; kingdom Viridiplantae; phylum Streptophyta; class Magnoliopsida; order Caryophyllales; family Plumbaginaceae; genus Limonium; species Limonium bicolor. Next base: position 53,630,661 of record CM041776.1, read on the forward strand.
GCCAGGCCTACTAATGTTGGAGAGATTCGTAGCTTCCTTGGATTAGCGGGCTACTATCGTAAGTTTGTGGAGGGCTTCTCCAAGCTAGTGACCCTTTGACTCGTCTACTGCAGAAGGATGTGAAGTTCGAGTGGAGTGAGGCATGTGAGCTGTGTTTTCAGAGCTGCAGAGGAGGTTGACGTCTGCGCCGATTCTGACCCTCCCAAGGGTAATGACGGACTGAGGTTTTCTGTGATGCATCCCATAAGGGACTTGGGTGTGTTCTGATGCAGCATGGGAAGGTAGTAGCATATGGCTCTCGTCAGTTGAAGCCATATGAGAAGAACTATCCGACCCACGACCTGGAGTTAGCTGCTTGGTCTTTGCGTTGAAGATTTGGAGGCACTACCTATATGGGCGGCGTGCAAGGTGTATACAGATCACAAGAGCCTCAAGTATCTGTTCACTCAGAAGGAGTTGAACTTGAGGCAGAGGAGGTGGCTAGAGTTACTACACGATTATGATTTGGAGATCCTCTACCATCCGGGTAGGGCGAATGTGGTTGCTGATGCGCTCAGTAGGAGGGGTCCGTCTGGAGCCGTTTGTTCTTTGTCTTTGTCTGGGGTGCAGAGGTCTGCTCTCGAGTTGCAGCGTATGGGTGTCTGGGTCGTCCGTCCAGAGAGGTCTGGGGTGTTAGCAGCGTTGCAGATTCAGCCTACCTTGATCGACCGGATCAAGGCCAGTCAGGAGCTCGATGTCAGTTTGTGTAATCAGAGATGAGATTGCTGCTGGTCAGGAGTCTGAGTTCAGAGTTTCAGAGGATGGCTGCTTGAGGTTCAGAGACCGTGTTTGTGTGCCGGCAGACGACGCTTTGAGGCGGGAGATTATGCAGGAGGCCCATGGAGCTCCATACTCGGTACACCCAGGAGGTGTGAAGATGTACCGGGATCTACGTGAGACATTCTGGTGGAGTAATATGAAGAGGGACATCTCCGACTTTGTATCCAGATGTAGGACCTGTCAGCAGGTCAAGGCAGAGCATCAGAGACCAGCTGGCTTGCTTCAGCCTCTTCCCGTTCCGGAGTGGAAGTGGGAGAGCGTCGGTATGGATTTTGTCATGGGTCTGCCTAAGACTCCGAGAGGTTTCGATGCCGTTTGGGTTATTGTGGACCGGCTCACGAAGAGCGCTCACTTCCTGCCTGTCCGGAAGACCTTCAGTTTGCACCGTCTAGCACAGTTGTATATGGACGAGATAGTACGCCTTCATGGAGTCCCAGCTTCTATTGTGTCTGACCGAGATCCGAGGTTCGTGTCCAGATTCTGGCAGAGTTTGCATCAGGCTTTGGGGACGAAGTTGTCTTTCAGTTCAGCTTATCATCCTCAGTCAGATGGTCAGACAGAGAGGACGAATCAGGTCCTTGAGGACATGCTCAGAGCATGTGTGTTGGACTTCGGGGGCAGCTGGGATCAGCACGTTGCATTGATAGAGTTTGCGTATAATAATAGCTTCCAGACCAGTATCGGGATGGCTCCGTTTGAGGCCTTGTATGGCAGGAGATGCAGGTCACCCATTTGTTGGGATGATCTGAAGGAGAGAGCCGTGATTGGTCCAGAGTTAGTTCAGGATGCTGTGGGCAAGATTCAGTCTATCAGAGAGCGCTTGCTTGTGGCTCAGAGTCGTCAGAAGAGCTACGCCGATCAGAGGAGGCGACCTCTAGAGTTTGAGGTGGGCGATCATGTGTATCTGAAGGTTTCTCCAGTTCGAGGAGTTGTTCGGTTTGGGAAGAGAGGCAAGCTTAGCCCTCGCTTTGTGGGTCCTTTTGAGATCCTGGAGAGGATCGGACCGGTTGCCTACCGTTTAGCTTTGCCACCGTCGTTGGCTGGTGTTCACAATGTGTTCCACGTGTCTATGCTGAGGAAATATATTCCGGACCCGTCGCATGTGATTGACTTCAGTCCGCTTCAGTTGAGGGAGGACTTCACGTTCGAGGCAGTGCCTTCGAGGATTTTAGCCCGGGATGTTCGCAAGCTCCGGAGTAAGACCATGCCCTTGGTGAAGGTGCAGTGGTCGGGTCAGTCAGAGGAAGAGGCGACCTGGGAGGTCGAAAGCGAAGTGCGTTCTAAGTTCCCCGCCCTCTTCGAGCAGTAGGTACGTTTTAATTTCGAGGACGAAATTCTTTTAAGGGGGAGGTGATGTTATAACCCAAGATTTGGTTATATTTTATTTCGTCACAACTTATTTTTAAGTTGGTTTAATCTTAATTTAGGACATGGAAGTCCTTTGGATTAAAGTCAGGGGCGTGGAGGTCTTTCGTTATTTATTTTCAGGTAAGGGATTTATTTTATCAATTAAGAGATATTAAGGCTTCTCTTATCGTGATGTTAATCACGTTCTATTCAAATCCCTTATTCCCGATCAGTTCCTCAGAGACGTGGTGCCTTCCTTCTTCTCCCTCTTCTCTCTTCACGTTTTGCTCTTCATCAATCTGTCCAAGTGCTGCTGATTGGAGACTTGGCTGCTGCTGTGAACTCTTCTTTGTCTCGCTGTTCTCTTCGTAATCAGGTTGGTGTTTCGTTGTTTGGTATTGCAATCAGTTTTGGGAACTTCTCCAATCCCTAATTCCCTTCTCTGCAATCTGATTGTAATCAGTGAATTCTCCCGACGTTCTCTGTCGATCTCTACTGCTGTTGGCGTGCTCTGCGAATCCGTAGACAGTTTCAGGTAAGGGCGTCAGTTTGTTCTTGTGCAATTCTGCAATTGGGAAGTCTGCTCTCATTCTGATTTAGGTTTCTACAATCTGATTGTGATTCAGCGTTGGCTCCTGTGCCGTTCTATTTCTTCTGCGGTTGGTCTCTCTGCGATTCCGTTGGCAGAATCAGGTAAGGGTGGTATTTCAGTTTCGGATTGCAGTTTCAGTTCAGGGTTAGGGTTGCGTTTCTGAATTGGTTTTCTGCGTTTGTGGTTGTTCAGTGTTCGGGTCTGCATTGTTGGTCTGCGTTGGTTTGGACTCTGCATCAGATTTGGGATTTCGTCTCTGCTGTAATTGAGGTAGGTGGCTGATGGATTCGATTAGTGTGTTCAGCCTTGGGGCGTTTCAAATTCTAGTTTCAATGTGTGAATTGTCTCTGCGTTGTGTTTGCGAATCAGTCCGTTTGCGTTGTTTTGTTAACTACAAACCCCCAAGGTTGTTTTCTGCAAACTCATAATGTTTTGACATTGTTTTGGTGCCTCTGTTTGTGTAAAAATCGCCTCTGTTTTCTGAGTTCTTCGGCGCGTCCGAACTTCCGTCCGACCTTGGAAGTTCGGACACGCCCTTCGGCGCTTCGAATTTCTGAACTTTTTGACGTGTCCGAACTTCCGTCCGAGCTTGATGTTCGGACGGGGTGCGAGGACGAGTCCGACTTACAAGTCTCGAATGGTGTCCGAACTTGTAAGTCCGGACAGAAGTTCGGACACACTGTTCTTATTCTTCTGATTTTGCTTCGACTTGTCCGAACATTGATGTCCGGACACAAGCTCGGACTCTACACGTATTGGTTTTCCGAAAAGCGTCCGAACATCAGTCCGAGCTTTGATGTTCGGACACCTCTGTTTTAAGGTTCGACTTGTGTCCGAACATTGATGTCCGGACCCAAGTTCGGACGGGCTTCTGTTTTGATCATAACTTGCTCGTTTGAGCTCCGTTTTGACTTCCGTTTGCGGGGTTGGTTTCCCCTTCTGATTTCCAAGCTAATTATGTGCTTTCTGGTGCCTTTGGTGCACATATGCTTAATTGTTTTAAGCTTCTGTTTTGGGACCTAGTTATCTCTGTGTCTGAACCTTTGGATGGCTGGTCTCGCTGTCTCGTAGCGCGCTATGTAGGATCCTTCTGTTCACGGGTGATGTTCCCCGTTCTGTTCACAGGTGTTTCATCTGTTCTATTTACGAGTGAGGTTTCCTCGTTCTGTTCACGAGCTGGTTGCTCGTTCTGTCTGTATGCCGTGATCAACTAGTGTCCCGCTCTGTTTTCTGATTCCGTCTGTTTCTGACTCTGTTTGGTTCTTATTTGTGTGGACTTCTGCTTCTATTTTCTGATATGACTATGGACTCCTTGCGACTCCTTCTGTTTTGTCGATATTCTTAAAATGTTTTGAGCATGCTGGTTGATGAAGTTAGTCATCTACTGGGCATAGTTGTGTGCTCATTCCCCTACTTTATCTAACATTGCAGATTGATCACGAGGATCACTTTGCTCAGCTCTGGAGTTTAGTTTGTTTTGTTATTTCGTATGGAGACTTTGTATTTGAATTTGAGCCTTTGGGCCTCTTCAGTTAGCTCTTGCTTTTGATATTCTTTTGGTGGGTTCTGTAATAACTTTGAGATGTTACGACATCATTTTGGTTTATACTTTATTCAAGTATTCGTTTGGGCCTTATTTGATTATCTGTTTAAGTTTGTTTATTAGAGCCTTGCGTTATTATGTATAATACGCGGCGTGTAATACCCCTAACTCCTAGGCTAGTGTTTGGGGGTGTTACAAAAGTTGTAGTTAAAGTTATTGCATTTTAAATAAAATTGTGTGTACTAATGATGGTCAGTTTCTTTTTATGGACAGATCATTTCTTTTTTCACAAATGCGGGGGTCACGTATTCCAAAGTGGATCTGGACTTTGTAAGAGATCATTTATCGCAGTTTTGGTGTAAAAATTACTTGAGCGTTTCTTAGATTTATCCCTAGCTAGTGTACTTAGACTTACACTTTTGTTTGTGTTGAAGCAACGTAGACTCTCAAAGTTTGTAAAGTTCAACTCTCTCTTATTTTTGAAAGTTTTTGTTTGCAATTCGTTTTAAATGTTGCAATTCAAACTGGCAACTTGGCTTATGGTCATGTAGTGTGGTTGGTTATCAAAGGGCAATACCAGTTGGATGCCCTGTACAGGTTGTATATGTGATTGTAAATTGGGTTGTGTTGGAAAACATATGTGGTAGAGGTTGAAAAACTAAAAAAAAACTAAAAAAACAAAAAAAAACCATGGTTCACTTAAAACCGTGGTTTAAAACTCAGTGGAACGATGTTATAAACTACGGTTTAGTAGAAAACCGTCGTATAATGTACATTTTATACAACGGTTTCTGTCCAAAACCGTCGTATAAAAACATTTATACCACAGTTTATGTCCCAACCGTCGTATAAAATCGTCTGATTTCTCGCGACACAATGAGCTTTAAACGACGGTCTTAGTGGAACCGTGTTTTATAATCTGTCTTTTAAATGACGGTTTCAAACCGTGGTTTATTGCCATTTTCCGATATACCACGCGAGTATAAACCACGGTTTCTAACCGTGGTATATAAGCAAAATAACCATGGTAAAAAACATTTTCTGCACTAGTGAATGGTTGGTGTTCTGCTCGGTGTAGTCGTCATGCCAACCATCTGTTAGGGGAGTGACAGATGATTTGAAGTCTTCCATGAGAGCTCTCAATTCTAACATCATTGTTGGACATCGGGGGCTCTCATGGTGCTCTCCATACCTTTGGTAAAAACTTCATTTACTATAGTTTACTGCGCCATAGGAGTAGCCAAACCATCCTCTTGGTTGATTATGATAACCATCCATCAAAGTTAAGTTCCTGAAAAGAAAAGAAACTAAAATTTATACACAAAAAGGATAAATAAGGAAAATAAAAAAAAATTGCTCAAAAACTATACCGATAATAAACCAGATAGTTAGACCGAAGTCCCCGGCAACGGCGCCAAAAACTTGTTGTGAAAAATAGTAGTGAAATTATCTTCCTAACTATGGGTAGCGAACCCATTTATTGTAGTACAACAAGGTTGTAACTACAGGGACTTCGTAACTATCTAGCTAATTATAAGCTTAGTAATTGTGCAAAAATATAAACACAAGTGCATAAAAGTAAATTGGGGGTTTTGGGTTTTTGGTTTGATTAAGGGAAGATAAAGAAAAGTAATAAAACTAATCTAACTAATCAATGATAGATGTAGCCCGGGATGGATATTTGCACCCATCTTCCCTTACTACCAGCTATTGACCCTTTAACTTGTAGCTAAACAACGGGAACACTTAATTAATTAACAAGCTAATCTAGGCCTGCTAATCCTAACCAATTTAACCGGGACTTCTCAATCAACTAAACCCCGAGTTAATTCACAGCACTAGGCTTAAGTTCCCCTAAGTTGCAATGTAGTCTAATCTCATAATCATTAAATTAAATTATAGTACATTGTTCTAGTCCCCAACGGTGTAGGTTTCTATCTCAGAATATTTTGATAGAATCCCACAATAATGCTAAATTAATATTTAGGCCAAACCAACCAATTTAACACATAGATGATCATTTGGGAAAAACCCTAAACAAATCCCCAAATCATGAATAACAAGTTTATAAGCCATAAACACCCAATACTCAACTTGATTAAGCATAAGGACTAAATTAAGCATAAACATAAGTTCAAGGTCAACAATAGTGTTTTAGGGATTTTGGGGAAAAATCCCCATCCCAGGCTACAAGGAGACTACACAACCATTAAAGCACAAAAATGAGAGAAGGGAGAAGAATTAGCCATGGGAGGTTGAAGAGAGCTTTAATAAAGGTGAGCCTTCTCCTCCTCCTTCTCTTCTTCTTCTTTCCCTTCTTTTCCCTCTTTTCTCTTCTTTTTCCGTTGTTTTTGTGTTGTGGTAGAATTCCCTCTCTCTCATCACGTCCAGCTTTTATAATCTGAAATCTAGGCAAATTTCCGTTTTGACCGACCCACGAGACTGGCCCATGTGGGTCGGTCGCCCCCTATTGAAGACGATGCACGTGACCAATTTTAAGTCTGACCGCCCCACCTAGGCAATCCCTGGGTCGGTTGGTTCCAGTAGGTTCCGATTGACCCATCTGAGGAGGTCGTCTAGGTCGGTTGGATCAAGTAGATTCTGGAAAAAGTCCGACCGACCCACTTGGGTCGGTATTGTGGGCAGACTGGTCTTCAAAACGCTCCATCTTCTTCGTTATACCTCCGATTTTGGATTAGATTACGCCCACACGTTTGTATTTTCATCTATTTTATTCCAAGGTATGTTATTCCTCTCGTTTAATCAATAATTTCGTAAAACACCAATAAAACACAAAAATAGAGAAAAACTAGCTAGAGTGAAGAAATAAGCATGAAAAGTGTTGAAAAACATACTAAATACACCTCTAAAACATGCTCAATTGAACACTCATCACCCATTTTACCTGATCACCTGACCCGCTAAAACAGGTGGAAAACCCACAAAAAATAGATGAAAAATGTGTGACGAGTGAAACGGGTTCGAGTGACGGGTCGGGTCGGGTGAAAATTTTTCACCTGGTCACGCGACCCGTTCACCCAACCTGTCATCCACACACATATACATATATATTTAGAAAAATACTTATTCTATGGTGATTTATTAATGGCCGGTCAATGCATTCATAATTTTGCTACCCTAATAGGATACTCATTTATTATGTTCTCGGTTCAGTTGTTTTCTCCTTCAGTATTCACTTAGGTGGCGGCGTGAGGAAATTTCAAAATTTCATTCCACTAAACTCAGTCAGTACTCACGCCGGCATCTCGCTCACTATCACTAGATTGAAAATGCTTCACTGTTCACGACTTCAGTCTTCTGACGAATTTGCTCACCACCACCAGTGGCGGAGCTATGGCTCTTGTTAGGTGGGCCTGCCCCCCCCCCCCAACGATGGAGAAATTGACTAAATTAGTAGATTAGTTTGTCACAATGATCATATTTAACCTTATTATTTTGTCTTTTCTTTTCAGTTTATAATTCTCTATTCCATTTTTATCTAGACAATCATAAATATATTCATTAAATAGTCAATGGTAACAAAATTAAAATAGAACAAATGTACTTGTCGAAATATTATTATCGTACTAATGAATATTTAGTAGTATTCTCTTTTACTAATTGTCTTGTTTCACAAATAAGACTGCGATAAATACAAGTAAAACTTTTCTCTTCAAACTCTAATTTTGTACTTTAAATTTTTAACTATAACACAATTAATATTATTTATAAGACAACATGTCATAATAAAATATGATAGAAAATGACATCTTCATAAGGTATGAATGTAAAAACTCTTTTTAATTATGAAAGGAGAGTTGGTAAAGCTAAAATATTGTTTAAAGAGAAATAGCCGAACTAATAAGTTGTTCTGCACTTGTATAAATATGTTGTAAGTTTGATATCCACCCTTCACATATCATTAAGAATGTATTTGAAAAACAGAGATTATACATCGACCTACCTTTCCAATTTACACATCTATAAGGTGAAAATTTTAATTTAATAATTCAAAATAGTTAGGCTCGTCCAAATCTAGTATCAAATCTAATGTCATAAATAAAGTAGTATTTAAAAAGAAAAAATCCTTCGAGTTTGCTTCTAGAATGACAAATATATAATATATATTAATCCCGGCCCCCTAAATATGAATTTTTGGCTCTAACCCTGACCCACCACCACTTTAAAGATGGGCTCACTCATCCCACCAGGTTGAAGACACTTGACGGCTTCAAACTTCACACACGCAGCTCACGCTGTCACGGACTCACTCTTCAGTCTTCTGGTGAATTCGCTCACCGTCACCCCCACTAAATTGAAGACTGGCTGAACAAGAATAAGGAACACAATCGTCATCGCTCATTCTACAATTGGCAGCGGGTATTATACTCGAACACTTTTTCTTTTCTCCTATCTGTTTCGGTAGGATTTTGCTTTCGGTTGGGCTCAGTGAAATTGATTTCTTTAGTTGTATCTAGATTCGATTGGGGAGAAACAATTGTTCAAGAGAAGATACTCGTTTAGATTTGGAGAAAAACAAGTCTCTTTATGGATTCGATTGAATATACTTGATTTCTAGATTTTGGATGTCAGTTGGATTTGCAATTGGTTTGATTCGGTGCAGCTGTTCAAGTTTTAAGTTGTCATGAAATAATGGCTCTTTATATCATCGAGCCCTAGCTCTAGTTACTCTGTTAAGCAAAGATAGAATGTAGGAGTAATTTTATTTTTCAAAAAAATGTATGAGTATTCATAGAGCGAATTTTGGTGAGTTTAGGCCATGCCATATTTGAAACAAATTGTTATTTTGAGACTCGTTCTTGTTTCTACCATCAAACGTCAAGGACATCAAAATAATTAAGAATTTTAACCATGAATTAAGGTTCATTAATTTGGTACGTTGTATTCCCTCTTTTACATTTTATAATGACTAAAATTGAACTTATCAAGACTCTGTGAATCGGATTTTACGTCTCCTGTGATGACTATCAATGCATCTGCTGAAATTACGTAAATCAATGAAATAACCTGTAAGTCAATTCCATTCGTTTTGGTTCACGAATATATAGATTAATTTTTTTGACCATAGAATTAATTAGAATGAAACGAATAAGGATGCAATTATGTTTGTGACTATGAATATAATGTTTATTGTTAAATTTATTTAGTAGTTTTTATACTTTGTTTCTTGAATCTAAACTTATAAGGTCAATTTGTTTTATGCCTTTATCTCATTTGAATAGTTACATCAGCAGGTGTAGTTAATCATGGGATACTCATTTTGGTTTTACTCTTATAGGTATTACAATTTTTTTATATGTTTTGATCTCAACTTATTGTCTTATTGATTGGGAATAGAGATGAGATTCTTCAAATAAGAAGATTGGAAGACATATGAAGTTGAAGCTAGTAGGAAGAGTTGTTAGAGTAGTATTGTTGTGAATATTTCAGAACTAAAGGCAAAATTTGATGGTGAAATACCCCAAACCTTGATATGTGGTTTAAATATCAAATTATGGTATGTGAAGGCTAAAAAGTGCCTTAGTAACATCAGTGAACAATTTAAACCACAATAGATGCAATAAAGCATTAAGACACAGTTTGAGCAAAAACATGCTCTAAGCTATGAGTGAACTTGGTTAGGACCCAAAGAGCCTACCAAGACTTGATAACATTCAATTATGATTTAATAAGGCTAAATAAGTCCTTAGGAAACTTTGGTAGACAATGAAACCAAACAAAACACAAGGTAATACCTTAAAGTCAATATGAGCAAAAAGGTGCTCTAAGCTTGGGATAAATGTGTATAAGACCTAATGGTCATACCTATACTTTATAAATATGTTAATGAACATATTAAATCAATTACCAAAGAAAACCAAGCTTGAAAACAAGTTAAACGCAAAATGTGCTTTAAGAAGTCTTAAAGCACGTTTTTGAAAAATTGTCTTGTAAATGAGTTTTGAATGGCTAAATGTCCATCATTACTCTCTAACTAACATGTGTACTATATAGTATCACATTTGGGTGGCCATATTAGTGGGAAATCAAAAATTTCACTTCTATGTGCCTTGTTATTGGTGAATAGTGATTTTATAACTAGTTGGTAACATATAATGTTATAAGTGATTAAGTTGGTCAACAAAGACCAAAACACCCTCCTAGGCATAATGGTGGCCGGTTTTTGTAGTGAGGAGTCACCAAGTATGTTGACTTGTTAAGTAAATAAATGTGACTCATAGTTACTATTTACTTTAAGGCTTAATATCTTCAAAAAGTAAGTTCTATCTCATTCCTCTTCCCTTCCTTTCTTCATTCACACGGTTGCTCTCTCCCTCCCTTCTTGCTCTCTCTCACGGTTTGGCTAGCACACCAACACCACCATTGAAACCAATCTTTGAGCTCTTGTTAAATCTAGCTCACTTAACCAAATCAAAAACAAACACCACCATTCTCTTAGTTAAGCCAAGCTCTACAATCTTGTCTCTTTCAAATCTTCAAGAACTCCATTTTGGTGCCATGAAGATTCACCATTGAAGGAGCTTGAGCCCATCTTTTCACATATTCATGCTCTCCTTTGCTTCAAGGTAAGGAAACTCAAAGAAAAATCAAGTTTCCTTCATGTTTTGTGTTGTCCGAAAATCCACCTCACCATGGTGTATTTATCTTGCTTGTTTTAGCTTCATTTGAATCTTCCAAGGGCTAGGAGGAGTCCTCTCTTGATACTTATTCAAACACCCTCCAAAGTTCAAGGTAAAAAAGTACATTAATGTTTTTGAAACAATGTAAATCTAGGGTTTACAATGAGATGAAGCTTAAAGCTTGAATACTCATTATGTTGTTTGTACAATGTATAGAACTTGACAAGAATCAAGTACCCCACCGGTTTGTAAGGAAACAAGAAAGAAATTTGTGAGGAAAAGAGGTAAATATACTATCTCAATGTAGTTTAAATGCCTTAGGAAAATGAGCTTGATTTGCTTGGTAAAATACCTAAGGAGCCAATGGTGAGTGACCTAGCAAAGTGTTCTCAAGGAGACTAGTAAAAGAACATATGTTTTGGTGTATGTATTTGCAGGTCAAAGGCATTATTTATGTGGGAAATTCAGTGTTTAAGGTTATGCAATTTAAGGGCCTAAGAGCCATGTTATTTAAGGGCCTAAGTGCCAAGCAATTTGAGTTATGCACTATATTGTGATGTAGTGCTTAATGTGTGAAGTTTGTGTATAAAAATGTGTTTGACGGATTTTAGGTGTTGTGAATGAATTAAGGTAAAAACCTAAGTGTTGGATGTGAGTGATACAAGAGAAGCTATGGCCAAATTTGGAAGTGTGTAAGAAGTTCTAAGTGTTGTTAAGTGAGTTTTGGTGAACTAGGAAGTGTTAAAGGTGAATGAATGTTTACTTGAGAAGAAAACATGTGTAAAGGTGATTTAGAGTGATGCAAGGATTTAGGTGTTATCTTGGAAGTTCTAGGAATTCAATGTGTGTTTGAGGATGTATTTAAGTCTTGGAGGAAGTTGTTTAAGGTTTAGGTAATGTTGATATCAAGGAACAAGTGATGATTAGGTATGATGTGGAAAGAGATTTAGTTAGTAAGAAAATGATGCTTAAGAGATGATGTTAAGATGAGGAGAAAGTGTTTTGGGATAGTAGTTATAATAGGTGAGAAGCACCATTTAGGAACCTAGTACAAATGTTGAAAGTGTTAAGGAATTTTACAAGGAAATAAGTAAAGGCTTAAGGAGTTAGAAAATGAGTTTCATGGATGTTGTATGTGGATGTAAGGTTACCAAATGATGTTAGAACACATTAAAAAGGCCTTAGGAGAAGTTTGGTGAAGATTGGCAAAGTTTTGGTAAGTTTAGAAGGCGACCGACCCAGGGGCCGACCCAGTTTGTGGGTCGGTCGAGCCTCTGTAAATGTTGGGAAAATGTTCGGTGATGGTCCGACCCAAAAGGGGGGTCGGACATGGGTCGGTCGGTCAAGTTTCAAAGGTGGAAAAATGCTCGCACATGGACCGACCCAGAATGGTGGGTCGGACGTGGGTCGGACGGGCATGTTTGTAAGGAAGTAAAAAGGGGTCTGTAATGGACCGACCCAGATGGGTCGGTCGGTGGGTGGGTCGGTCGGACCAAAGATGTTGTTAAGTTATGAAATGATGTTACTGATGGGGATTGGTAGGTAATGATGTTATAAGAATGTTGAGGACATGTTAGGTGAGTTTAAATGACGAATAGGTGGTGAAAAGTTGTATCAAAGTGTAAAAGTAAAACAAGTTAAAATGTAAAGTTATGTAACAAAGTTAACGGGGAAAGTTAAGCAGACGCTAAATAAACAACATGCTACCCGATGTTAATAAAAAACACATGTGATGTTAACAGTTGTTCGAGGATTGCTCGAGGAACATAAATGGACAGGATAAAGTGGACTCCGGTGACAGGTATGGTTTTCTTGCAACCTGCGTCCTACCGGATTACACCGGCTTGTATGCCAATGTGTTTTCTGTATTTGCCACGTTGCAAGATAAAACATGTAATGAGTTTACAGTAATTCATATATGTGGCGTGTTCAACTCCGTACCATTTAACCTCGAAAGTGTTAACCTTAGTTAACTGAGTCTAGGATCACATGAGAGTTCGGTATTCGGAGTAAACGACCCGAACCATGGGACGTACTAACCACGGCTATGCGTGTGTAATTGTGTGTTATGTGTGAATGTAGGGATTTTCCTTGTATGTTTAACCCAGTTGTAATACTGTATGAGTTGTTATGTGCAGGCTCCATAGTGGAGTTCTAAGTATTGTCTAAAGTAAGTATGTACTAACAGTAGTGAGGAATCCGGTTTGGCCGGTCGCGCGTTGTTTGGGAGAGGTATCCTTCCTAGCCTTACCCTTCTCTTTGTTATGGTTGTTTCCCTCAGGGTTATGATCTCCCATTAGCTTACTCCAAAGCTTACCTATTCTGACTTATGATCGTTTAGTGGGAACCTGTGTTGTGTGGTGTGTTAGGGCCTCCAAACCCGAACGCCTTAACTTAAGTTACTCGTCCACTATTTGGACGGTAATGAGTGTTGGTGTATTGTATAACGAGCTTATCATGAGACTGGCAACATTCTCTAGGCTCACCAGTGTGTTTGTGATGTTTGGGTCGGTTCCTAAGCAAAACATTCCCGTTGTGTTGTGTGTTTTGTTGTGATGCAGTATTCAGCGGTATTGTGTTGTGTACGTAGAACGTGCAAGGTGTTGTTAAGTGTTGTATGTAGTGTATGTCGTAGGTTGTATAATGTGGAGTGTGTTGTATAATGTAGATTGGTGGATCATGGATATGACTCCCAGTTTGTGATAAGAGGCGTTTAAGGATAACCGATTTAAGGGTATGTGTCGCCTATTAAGGAAGTAGCTCCATTAGAGGAGGAACACTCTAGGGATAATGAATACCAAGAGTGACTTGTTAAGTAGGATGTATTATCCGATTGTTGAGCCCATTGAGGCGAAATGTTAAGTGTTGTATATTTATTGTCACATGCATGATTTAAATATAATCAACTGCATGCTAAGACGACAATTAGTTGTGCGTGGCCCGGTAGCATGTGGGCTGCGGGATTACCATACCAGCAAAGGTGCTGAGCCCCTTGGGGCCACCCCTTTCTCTTCTTTTCCTATTTCAGGTACGAAGTGCTGGAAGCCGTTCGAGAGTAGGACGGGTAGTCATTGTACATGGGTATTCATTTAAGTGTATACATACAGTAGGAGTAGTAAGACCGATATTGTTGTCGGCATCAGTTTAATACTCGGTATAGTTGTTAGGTGTATATTGTTGTTGTGTTAATGGAAAGGAATACTAGGTGTATAGGTGCTCGGGAATTTAGCCCATCAGACCGGTAATGGTATGTATTAGCCTGTTAGCCACGTGGGGGCTAACGGCGTGTAACACCAACAAGTTAAGTAATGTGATGAGGTTTATAATTCCGCTTGCAGTTTGTTGTAAGTATGTAAATGTTGGATGGGGTGTACAAAAAGTGGGTATCAGAGCGAAGTATCGCTCTGATGACTGAATACCGAGCTTAGGAAATACCGAGTTAGGATTAAGTACTTTGGGTTAAGGGTTGAGTGACAGCGTGAGAGATACGCTAGATAGGAACTACCAGTGTGTACTGGAAACCTACATATCCATCCCACCTCCACAATCCCTGTTGTATAACTTGGGAATCAACGCCAGAGAGATGAAGTCCTCTTACTCGGGGATACCCGATCTGGCTGTTATTAAATACCTTTAGGGTACGGAGAACCTGTCATGCGGTAGATCCCGAAAACTGGGATCCCGGAGACGGTCTCCATCTGAATAATGTTAACCGCATTTCATAGCAATGAATGAAGGATCTTGTGTATTGGAGAATAGAATTCCGGCAACCGGGTCGACATGCAGAGCAGTCGAGAATAACCAGCTTGCAACGCACTACCGTGCAACAGGCAAGAAGAAATGGATTAATAACACCGAGACAAGTGTCTACGGAACCACAGTTGATAAATAAAACACCAACGGTATACCAACCGACAAAGGAACACACGTTAGTGCCCAAAAAGAGACAAGTCTCAGTAACCACGACAAGTGCGTGGAACGGGCTCTATAAGGAGAATACGACAAAAAAAAAAAGGGGGTCTCCCAGAAAGGGGAAATACCCTAGTTAATGATTATAGTGAATACAGTGAGAATTCACCTAGACAAGTTGTTATCAAGACAGAAGATCAGTGAGGGCCAACAAGGCCACTGATGACAGTGCGGGTAAAAAACAATACCACAACCGGTATGTGTTAAACTGATAGCCAGTTAGCATGGCGCACTTGCAATAGCAAGTGCTGCTATAAACAGGGCTATTCGGGAAAATTATAACCACTACGAAGTACTTGGAAAAGTACAATAAAGTTAAATGTGATTGTCATAACAGTGGAGGGCCTGTTAGCCTAACCTCTGTAATTGTAAGTACACCAGTCAGCAAGAAGCTAGACTCGGTTAAGGTAAGAAGATGTTGTGAAACCATGAAAATTTTTCTTTCAACCCAGATTTTCACAAACCCTTTCTTTTCAAACCAGATTTTCTTCAAACCAACACTTCTTCCAACCTTCTTTTAAACCAAACCATGTGAAACCAAGGACAGTTGACAAGGATACAACAATGGATAAACTTTCCCTCAATTAAGTTCGGGAAGCAGGGGATGAATATTGTCACGGGACAATATAAGGGAGTTGACAACAGAATACTTCACCTAGGCGTGTGACGGACACTACAAGTGTACCAACTGTTGTGGGACGACGCACTCCGATAGGAGCATGTGGGCTGACAGACCTACTTATGGGTTAGTTGGGTAAGTAGCAATGTATCAGTATGATACCCCATATGTATACGAGTAGAGTCCGAAACACGGGAAGTAGTCGACTCCGTCTACGGTCAGCAGTATAAATCAAACGAGAGCTAAGGATTACAAGGAATTCAGTTAAGTAGCAAGACTAAAAGCATTAGTGAACTCCTTCCAAGGAAATGTTTAAGAGTTAGGAAGTGCGACGGGCACAAACTGTTATGTAAAGACACCACATATGTCTTAAGGATCCTTAGGGATAAACGTTATAGCTGGAATGGTGACCCAGCCTGTACATGGCAAGCAGACGCCTAATGTGGACACATTAATGTGCAATGAACGGGATGAAACTCCCAGAATGAGTACCTACACTACCAAGAAATGTTGATCTTCACAGAAGAAGATAATAACCAGTAAAGAACGCGAAAGGCGTAGCTAACGGAATGTACCAATAAGTGTGAAACAAATGTAAGGCATAACTTAACAACACCCAGGAGCAATCCTTGAAGGGTGTTCACATCAACAATTGTTGAATGAAATGCATGACAGAAGCACAAGGGTTGAAACTAACACCCAGTTTAGACATAAGTTGTCAGGAGACGGACTGACAAACCTAAGGGGCATCCCATGAAAGGAAACGTGATGCAACGACCTTGTCATGGAGCTCAGTATAATATCTAAACCATGTAATGTAGTACAGAGAAGTACATATGTGTGGACAGCCTACAATGAGCCCAGCTCAAGGCAAACAAGGCTAATAAGCCATAAGTAAGATATGTTTTATAAATTCGATTGATGGTAGAAGTTCATGTTGTATAAGTGAATAGAGTGGTAAACGAACCACTGCATTAAGAGTGGGGATACCTCTCGACATTGTGGCACCGCAGGAGCGGTAGTTATGTGAATCAAGTTCAAGAAATATGTTAAGGATTGACCATGTTGTTACTGAAAGAGAAATTAGCTTAGTAGTATGTGTATAAAGTGAAGCACCTGGCTGAATAACGCCGGCTTGTGACTCGAATGATCGATGC
This sequence comes from Limonium bicolor, assembly GCA_023374045.1. Taxonomy (NCBI): domain Eukaryota; kingdom Viridiplantae; phylum Streptophyta; class Magnoliopsida; order Caryophyllales; family Plumbaginaceae; genus Limonium; species Limonium bicolor. The sequence goes on from CM041776.1 coordinate 53,647,348, forward strand.
TCAAGGAGCATTCAGTGGTCATCCAAATGAGGGATGAACCATAACATGAGTAATGTAAGTTTATGTGTGGAAGTTGAGGTGACAGTAGATACGATATAAGTTGATGTTATACAGGGAGTAAGAGCACGGTGCGCAACAAGCGACCGTTGTATAAATGTTGTTAAACGATAAAGTAACAGGTAAGACCAGTTATGAGTTAAACTCAGTGGAGATGCAAGATGAGTGGTGTTAAACAGACTGGGCAATAAGCCAGTGGTCGGTACTATATGATGAGGAACTCAGTGTGAATTCCATGGCGAATCACATAAGGGATTTACTGTCAAGAGTTTACGCCTCTGCACTCTGTATGACTGAGTGTTTTGGTATTGCACTTGCGCAGTAATGATCGAGTGGGATAGCTAGGAATTGGAAACATGGTAATTGTGAATAATGTTGTAATGGCCGATGCATAGGAAATGCAAGGCCGCACCGATGAAAGAATACATGTATAAAAACCAAATGTGGAGACATGATTAACAGTAAGTGACCACAGTAGCACTAACTACCAAATATCGGTATGGAATATACCCCAAATATTGGAAATAACTGAGAGAGCACTACACACTAGGTAGTAGCTCAATCTCAACCGACAGTAAGTCGGAAGCGAACAAGTCAATCATTGTGAAATACATAGTGGTATACACAGTAAATTGTTATGAAAATTGTGAAACTCACCGAATCCGCTCAGGGTAAAAGATACCGTGCGTCGGTTGAGAAACCATTGTTACCAAGATGAAGGTGACAATTGGGGATGTACAATACAGTAAGAATAAAAAAGGGAGTAATTAAGCTCTACAGTTATTAAAGTTTCGCAGCAAACTAGTGAACCAGTGATTCAAATGTACAACGTAAATAATGAACATGAGTGAATGGCTAATTATTAATGCCTAAAAGCCTCACAGGCCAGGACCGAAACCGGTTATGAGTTACAACTCCAATGAGAATTCCTGGTTTAGGAACTAAACCGCCAATATGGTTAAGATCCTCTAATCAGAATCCATTGTGTAATAGACCGCGTGGAAGTTAAAACACTTCACGACGGCAGAACATTTAAGCTAATGTTTAGTGATTGATTACGTGGGCGTAATCCCTTTTAAGGGGGGTAGAGCGCAAAACCACTTGGTGTATATTACCGTACAAGTGTACGTAGTGTATGTGATTCATATTGTGCATAGCAAAATTATTGTTCGTTTTGATGATTGGTGTTGTGTTACGTAAACATACACATTCATTCATGGTTTAATTGTGGTAATTGCGCACAGAGATGCGAATACCATTGTGATAAGTGTGTGTTGTTAACAGTTGTGTGTGATTGTACAAGTGTGGGGAGTAGATAAACTCCGGGGGAACAAAAGCCCGACAGAGTATAAATGTAAAATCAGGTGTGTTGTATTTTGATAAAATATATGATATATATACTATATAGTGATGCATGAAAGGGCATGATACGACATAGAACCTAGTGAAATAAGATTCCCTAGGCAATGGATTAAAGTGAATGGGGTAACTGATAGACGGAGTTCTATCCTTGGAGATGTTGTGATCATGACTAGAATGATTCGAAAGATAGAAAATTGGAAATGAGTGACTTACTTGATGCTTGAAAATGAAGTGGGAGGTGGAACTTGATTTGCATGCGATCAAGGGAAGCCGAACACAAATTGGAGTGGAAGGATAGTTCAACACTGATGCTGATCACATCAGGGTTGGATGACTCTTGAAACTCCCTATAAGTGGCCACAAATAACCACGCTAAGGAAGAAGCAAAGAGCTTAAGTTGGACTTGGAGTTGTGGTGTTTTCAAAGGATTTTAAATTGGTATTTATAAAACGTTGATGGATACTTACATAATTAAAGTTCTTATAACCTCACAAGGAAATTTTAAACTTATGTGATTGTTTAATCTCCTAAAGGCACGGGGAGGAAGGTGTCCATCGCGACCGTGTTCTACGGGATCACAGTGTATATCAAGGATATTTTGATTGCTATACATGCTGACATGTTGTGTGGTATGTGTAATGAATGTTGTTTTGACTTGGATTTCCTAAAGTGTATACTATCAAGGCCTATGAGTCAAATGTGTGGTGTTACATAGACCTATGTGTCTAAAGACTGTTATGTTACCAGGACCTATGTGTCCAAATGTGGTTATGTTACCCAAGACCAGTGAGTCAAAGGGGTGTTATGTATGTGTAAGTGTTGTTAAGATACCCGGACCATAGAGTCCGAGGTTATCATTTGGATATGTTATGTTAGGTGTGGATGTGAATGTGTTGCGGACCATCAAGTCCGAGGTTGTGATGTAAGTGTGTTTGGTTAAGGAAGTTTATTTCCAAGTGATTCCGTGTTCAAATCTAATGATGTGTGGAAAGTGTGAACTCGAGGACGAAGTTCTTTTAAGGGGGGTAGATTGAAATACCCCAAACCTTGATATGTGGTTTAAATATCAAATTATGGTATGTGAAGGCTAAAAAGTGCCTTAGTAACATCAGTGAACAATTTAAACCACAATAGATGCAATAAAGCATTAAGACACAGTTGAGCAAAAACATGCTCTAAGCTATGAGTGAACTTGGTTAGGACCCAAAGAGCCTACCAAGACTTGATAACATTCAATTATGATTTAATAAGGCTAAATAAGTCCTTAGGAAACTTTGGTAGACAATGAAACCAAACAAACACACAAGGTAATACCTTAAAGTCAATATGAGCAAAAAGGTGCTCTAAGCTTGGGATAAATGTGTATAAGACCTAATGGTCATACCTATACTTATAAATATGTTAATGAAAATTAAATCATTACCAAAGAAAACCAAGCTTGAAAACAAGTTAAAACGCAAAATGTGCTTTAAGAAGTCTTAAAGCACGTTTTTGAAAAATTGTCTTGTAAATGAGTTTTGAATGGCTAAATGTCCATCATTACTCTCTAACTAACATGTGTACTAATAGTATCACATTTGGGTGGCCATATTAGTGGGAAATCAAAAATTTCACTTCTATGTGCCTTGTTATTGGTGAATAGTGATTTTTATAACTAGTGGTAACATATAATGTTATAAGTGATTAAGTTGGTCAACAAAGACCAAAACACCCTCCTAGGCATAATGGTGGCCGGTTTTTGTAGTGAGGAGTCACCAAGTATGTTAACTTGTTAAGTAAATAAATGTGACTCATAGTTACTATTTGCTTTAAGGCTTAAATATCTTCAAAAAGTAAGTTCTATCTCATTCTCTCATTCCCTTCCTTTCTTCATTCACACGGTTGCTCTCTCTCCCCCCTTCTTGCTCTCTCTCACGGTTTGGCTAGCACACCAACACCACCATTGAAACCAATCTTTGAGCTCTTGTTAAATCTAGCTCACTTAACCAAATCAAAAACAACACCACCATTCTCTTAGTTAAGCCAAGCTCTACAATCTTGTCTTTCAAATCTTCAAGAACTCCATTTTGGTGCCATGAAGATTCACCATTGAAGGAGCTTGAGCCCATCTTTTCACATTCATGCTCTCTTTGCTTCAAGGTAAGGAAACTCAAAGAAAAATAAAGTTTCCTTCATGTTTTGTGTTGTCCGAAAATCCACCTCACCATGGTGTATTTATCTTGCTTGTTTAGCTTCATTTGAATCTTCCAAGGGCTAGGAGGAGTCCTCTCTTGATACTTATTCAAACCCTCCAAAGTTCAAGGTAAAACAAGTACATTAATGTTTTTGAAACAATGAAATCTAGGGTTTACAATGAGATGAAGCTTAAAGCTTGAATACTCATTATGTGTTTGTACAATGTAAGAAACATGACAAGAATCAAGTACCCACGGTTGTAAGGAAACAAGAAAAGAAATTTGTGAGGAAAAGAGGTAAATATACTATCAATGTAGTTTAAATGCCTTAGGAAAATGAGCTTGATTTGCTTGGTAAAATACCTAAGGAGCCAATGGTGAGTGACCTAGCAAAGTGTTCTCAAGGAGACTAGTAAAAGAACATATGTTTTGGTGTATGTATTGCAGGTCAAAGGCATTATTTATGTGGGAAATTCAGTGTTTAAGGTTATGCAATTTAAGGGCCTAAGAGCCATGTTATTTAAGGGCCTAAGTGCCAAGCAATTTGAGTTATGCCACTATATTGTGATGTAGTGCTTAATGTGTGAAGTTTGTGTATAAAATGTGTTTGACGGATTTTAGGTGTTGTGAATGATTAAGGTAAAAACCTAAGGTTTGGATGTGGGTATACAAGAGAAGCTATGGCCAAATTTGGGAATGTGTAAGAAGTTCTAATGTTGTAAGTGAGTTTGGTGAACTAGGAAGGTAAAGGTGAATGAATGTTACTGAGAAGAAAACATGTGTAAAGGTGATTTAGAGTGATGCAAGGATTTAGGGTTGTCTTGGAAGTTCTAGGAATTATGTGGTTTGAGGATGTATTTAAGTCTTGGAGGAGTTGTTTAAGGTTTAGGTAATGTTGATATCAAGGAACAAGTGATGATTAGGTATGATGTGGAAAGGAGATTAGTTAGTAAGAAATGATGCTTAAGAGATGATGAGATGAGGAGAAAGTGTTTTGGGATAGTAGTTATAATAGGTGAGAGCACCATTTAGGAACCTAGTACAAATGTTGAAAGTGTTAAGGAATTTTACAAGAAATAAGTAAAGGCTTAAGGAGTTAGAAAATGAGTTTCATGGATGTTGTATGTGGATGTAAGGTTACCAAATGATGTTAGTTGAACCACATTAAGAGGCCTTAGGAGAAGTTTGGTGAAGATTGGCAAAGTTTTGGTAAGTTTAGAAGGCGACCGACCCAGGGGCGACCCAGTTGTGGGTCGGTCGAGCCTCTTGTAAAATGTTGGGAAAATGTTCGGTGATGGTCGACCCAAAGGGTGGGTCGGACATGGGTCGGTCGGTCAAGTTTCAAGGTGGAAAAATGCTCGCACATGGACCGACCCAGAATGGTGGGTCGGACGTGGGTCGGACGGGCATGTTTGTAAGGAAGTAAAAAGGGGTCTGTAATGGACCGACCCAGATGTGGGTCGGTCGGTGGGTCGGTCGGACCAAAGATGTGTTTAAGGTTATGATGAGTGTACTGATGGGGATGGTAGGGAATGATGTTATAAGAATGAGGACATGTTAGGTGAGTTTAAATGACGAATAGGTGGGTGAAAAGTTGTATCAAAGTGTAAAAGTAAAACAAGTTAAAAATGTAAAGTTATGTAACAAAGTTAACGGGGAAAGTTAAGCATTAGACGCTAAATAAACAAACATGCTACCCCGATGTTAATAAAAACACATGTGATGTTAACAGTTGTTCGAGGATTGCTAGAGGAACATAAATGGACAGGATAAAGTGGACTCCGGTGACAGGGTATGGTTTTCTTGCAACATGCGTCCTACCGGATACACCGGCTTGTATGCCAATGTGTTTTTCTGTATGTTTGCCACGTTGCAAGATAAAACATGTAATGAGTTTACAGTAATTCATAGATGTGGCGTGTTCAACTCCGATACCATTTAACCTCGAAAGTGTTAACCTTAGTTAACTGAGTCTAGGATCACATGAGAGTTCGGTATTCGGAGTAAACGACCCGAACCATGGACGTACTAACCACGGCTATGCGTGTGTTAATTGTGTGTTATGTGTTTGTGAATGTAGGGATTTTCCTTGTATGTTTAACCCAGTTGTAATACTGTATGAGTTGTTATGTGACAGGCTCCATAGTGGAGTTCTAAGTATTGTCTAAAGTAAGTATGTACTACAGTAGTGAGGAATCCGGTTTGCGCCGGTCGCGCGTTGTTTGGGAGAGGGTATCCTTCCTAGCTTACCCTTTGGTTATGGTGTTTCCCTCACGGGTTATGATCTCCCATTAGCTTACTCCAAAGCTTACCTATTCTGACTTATGATCGGTTTAGTGGGAACCTGTGTTTGTGGTGGTGTTAGGGCCTCCAAACCGAAACCGCCTTAACTTAAGTCTGTCAACTATTAGGACGGTAATGAGTGTTGGGTTATTGTATAACGAGCTTATCATGAGACTGGCAACATTCTCTAGGCTCACCGTGTGTTGTGATGTTTGGTCGGTTCCTAAGCGAAACATTCCCGTTGTGTTGTGTGTTTTGTTGTGATGCAGTATTCATTGCGGTATTGTGTTGTGTACGTAGAACGTGCAAGGTGTTGTTAAGTGTTGTATGTAGTGTATGTCGTAGGTTGTATAATGTGGAGTGTGTTGTATAATGTAGATTGTGTGGATCATGGATATGACTCCCAGTTTGTGATAAGAGGCGTTTAAGGATAACCCGATTTAAGGGTATGTGTCGCCTATTAAGGAAGTAGCTCCATTAGAGGAGGAACACTCTAGGGATAATGAATACCAAGAGTGACTTGTTAAGTAGGATTATTATCCGATTGTTGAGCCCATTGAGGCGAAATGTTAAGTGTTGTATATTTATTGTCACATGCATGATTTAAATATAATCAACTGCATGCTAAGACGACAATTAGTTGTGCGTGGCCCGGTAGCATGTGGGCTGCGGGATTACCATACCAGCAAAGGTGCTGAGCCCCTTGGGGCCACCCCTTTCTCTTCTTTTCCTATTTCAGGTACGAAGTGCTGGAAGCCGTTCGAGAGTAGGACGGGTAGTCATTGTACATGGGTATTCATTTAAGTGTATACATACAGTAGGAGTAGTAAGACCGATATTGTTGTCGGCATCAGTTTATTAATACTCGGTATAGTTGTTAAGGTGTATATTGTTGTTGTTGTTAATGGAAAGGAATACTAGTGTATAGTTGCTCGGGAATTTAGCCCATCAGACCGGTACATTGTGTATGTATTAGCCTTGTTAGCCACGTGGGTGGCTAACGGCGTGTAACACCAACAAGTTAAGTAATGTGATGAGGTTTATAATTCCGCTGCAGTTTGTTGTAAGTATGTAAATGTTGGATGGGGTGTTACAGATGGTCTCCTTTTATTATACATTTGAGGATATAGTTTGAAAATATTTTGGTTAATATTTTATGTTTTGATCATGTTGATGTGATATGTGTTATTAAAGACTAAAAACGTTTGCTGGAAAAAAAAAAAAGGTGAAACGGGTGATGGGTGATAAATTTTTAAGTGACGGTCGGGTCGGGTGATGCGGGGAAAAACAGGTAACGGGTCGGGTGGAGCGTCACCGGACCTATTGTCATCCCTACCTTCGACACTAAATTAAATGCCATGCAAGAAGTTGTTATACTTCCTATCAAAATGAAAAGCGTGACTTTACTAAACAAGCAAGTCAAATTTTTGACCGTCGGGAAGGACCCTAGTGCATTTGAAGACAAGGGCAAAATGGTCAAAATGCACAAGATTTTCCAAGGACATTTTGGGGACTTTATATTTTCATATGACTTGTTCACCATACCCAAAACATTCAAACACCATAGTCATTATGAAATCATTAGAATATATATATTTGAATAGTGTGGTGAAATGTGAGATTAAGTTGAAATGGGGGGTTGTTTTTGTTCATTGATCATTATATTATATATACATTTACTATTTGCATACTTGTCTGTCTGATAATAATTCGTATTGTTTGCTGAGAATAAATGTTGATGCTACTGTGTTTGTTTCTGCCTTTAAAAAATGTGGAGTATCTAAAAATACGCAAAGGTCATGCCAAATTTTTTCCAGAATTTAAGCTGATTCTAATTCCATCGAATTTAACTTTCTTCATAATTACTTACAGTTTCTATTTTTCATCTCTTGCAGGTTGCTCTGAGGTAGAATACAATCGAATTAAGACGAGGAAAGCAAAAATAACCGGTAATAACATTAGCTATGTTCGTTTGTTTAATATGTTCAATTATTCAAGTTTTTATAAAATTAAAACCTTATTCTAATTTCATTGAATAGGTGTTATATACTACGCGTAATAGCTTTTGCCTACTTCTCCTTCTTCTGTGTTATCTGCGCTAGCTGACCATCCAGTACTCATCAGGTTGGTATTTAAAATGTTGCAATTTATTTTTTTCCTATTAAACAATGGAAAATCAATTCAAACATAGAATTACATGTCTGAGATTTACCTGATAGAGGTATGTCTTAGATAGTCCCTGTTGGGACTGTCCAATGACCTTTGATCTCACCATCTAGGTTGTGAATGAGTTAATAATATACAGTAGTTCAGTAATAATTTCGGCAGCATTACCCTAGTGTTCTTCTAGTGTACATATATATATATGTGAATTGACACGATTCATATATATATATATATATATATATATATATATATATATATATATATATCTACACTAGGAGAACTGTAGGGTAATGCTGCCGAAATTATCACTAAACTACTGTATATTATTAACTTGTTCCTAGGTAAGATCGAAGGTGATTGGATAGGTTTAGGTTGTTAAATCTGTAATAAAAAAAGGGAGATCAATGGAACGAGTTCACGACATCTGGTGTGTGTTGAAAAACGAGATGGAGCGCTCAGTGATGTACAGTGACAGATTGGACATCAAGTACCTAGAAGGGGTCAATAAATTTTGCAAAGTCCTTGTTGACAATCTTAAACCAAGGGATAAGGGATATGTTCGATGTCCTTGTGTCGATTGCAAGAACGACTTCAAATACCAAGGTGTGGACAAGATTAAGGATCATCTGATTCGTAGAGGGTTTACAGAAGATTATGAAGCCATAAAAATACTGCATGGTCAACATTCAGTACAAGTGTTTGAAAGTGCTGATAACGTTGCAGAACAATCAGAAATGGATGCTTCACACGATTTTGGGGATACTCAAGATGATTCACTAGTTAGTGATTCAGATGAGGAAGACCTTAATGCAATGATGGAAGATGTTGAACAACATTTTTCCAACAAACCCAAAACATTCGAAAATCTGATGCAAGCATCAAAGGAATCGTTGTACAGTGGATGTGATACGCAAAAGTAAAACAAATTGAGCGTTGTCCTAAAACTGTTCAATTTGAAGGCGAGACATGGATGGAGTGATGTCAGTTTTACAGAACTTTTACAACTGCTGAAGGATGTACTACCAAAGGACAATGTGATACCCACAACAACTTATAAAGCAAAGAAGTTAATGTGTCTGATGGGTATGGAATATAAAAAAATACATGCTTGTCCAAATGGGTGTATGTTGTACTGGAAGGAGAATGAGTTGGATGACCATTGCTCTGAAAGTGGGGAATCACGCTATGTAAAAAAGGGTGAGAGAAACCACAAAGCACTAAAGTGGGTTCTTCTGCGAAGGTGTTGTGGTATCTACATAATTCCCCGATTCAAACGTTTGTTTGCAGTTCAGAAAGATGCTGAGAACCTCCGATGGCATGCTACCCATAGAAAGGATGATGGTAAATAGAGACATCCGCCGATTCACCACAATGGAGAAACATTGACAGAATATACCCTCAATTCGGTACAGACCCAAGGAACTTAAGACTTGGTTTATGCACTGATGGGACTGATGGAGAAATATGTGACTACTTCTACCACATAGGCAGTGTACCTATCGTTTTGCGGGTATAGTGATTAAATGGGGTTGTCGATCTCAGGGACCTCGTATAATTAATTGACAAATATTTGATTAACTAGGAAATTAAGTTAAACTAAAGAAAACAGGAAATATCACTTTTTCGGTTTTGATTAATTAATTAAAAAGAAACTAAACTACAAGGACAATTAAGACAACTTAAATAAACACAGAGGGATTTAAAGAGTGGTGAATGTGATAAATAGAAAACGCATCCCGGGTTGTTTGCTTACCTATTCCTTTTATATCTGTTAGTAAATTCTTCCTTTAATTTTACTGCAATAACTCAGAAACTTTAATTAATTCATTAACGACTAAGTATAATGAATCCTAACCAATTGTTAGACCTAGCAGCAGGCTAATGCTCTAGACCGGACACAATTAATCGCATAAAGAGCAGTTTCTATTGGAGTCTAATTAACCTATAGGCCGGATCAGGCTTCTAGCTGTTAATTAGGTTCAACTTCCTTCGTCTAGTTATTTATCTCAGCTCTCGCATTTTAATAAATAACTACAAGGGTTGTTTTAACTACCGGCCAAATAATTAAAACACTTGAAGGACAGGAATTGAACTGTTGCAGTTAACTAAATTTATTTAAAGAAATACATAACAGAATTTAGGAAATAGGTTCGCTTCCCAACCCGGGAAGCTAAAATACTTACTCGCTCATCGTTACAGAAACAACGATAACAGAAAAGGAATGCATTAAATAAATTAAAGTAAGGGTAAGAGATAACTCCAGTTTAGAAGTTCACTCCGGTTCCTCGCTTCAACTTCGTCTTGCGCTGCCCCTGACTGCTAATTATTTCTGTAGAGCTGGTGCGTAATAGTGGAAATAAAATGGAAAGTGGGGTGTATGTATTACGTGGGAATTTAATGGAGTGGATGTGATTGATGGTGTGCGATCGTGGGAGACTGCGTGGGTGAACGGATTAATTCGTGGACTGATAAATGATGGATTGTGTGGATGGATCGTTTTTAGCTTCCAGTAGTGTGGGTTTATATAGGCGGAGGACATGGGAAACAGACAAAGGAGAAGTGACAGGGTGAATCAAGATAGTCGGAGGAGTTGGTGCAGATCCGTGAAGATTGAGATTTCATCGGGCAGTGCAATTGATTTCAGACAGATTTAATTGATGATCTGCAGCAGCCATTGATTGAAGAGCCGGCGTCACGCTCGCGCAAATTAAGGTGGGCGATCGCAATTAATGAAGTAGTTCGACTGCGGCGCCTGAACAAGGAAGAAGAAAACTCTGTTCGGAATTCTGTTCCGTGCGCTGAAATGCTCTTGTCCGCCTCGCGCCTAGCTCAGTCCGCCTCGCGGTCGTCTCTACCTTGTCCGCGCGTGTTGGTCCCGTCCGCCTCGCGGTCGTCTGTGTGCTGTCCGCCTGATAAGAGGCGGTAGTCTCTGTCCTGTCCGCCAGGCGGACGTCTGTTCCTTGTCCGCGACCAAACCAGGCGGACTCCTCTCCCTTGACCGCGAGATAAGAGGCGGACGACTCTAACTTGACCGCGAGATAAGAGGCGGACGCCTCTGTTGTGTCTGCGCCTCTCCTGTCCGCCAGTTATGCTATATATATATAGTATATATACGATTGTAGACCAATCTTGAATCGGCTCCAGATTATTCGTTATAAGTCCGTTTGACTCGCCGTTTGTTGCGTTGGAAAGCTTGTGAAGTAAACTACTTGATTCCAACACTTTTTCCTACATTTAACACATAAAATATATCTATTCATATCAAAACATAAACCTAGGAAAATCGTCAGATAAGTGAGAAATATTACTTAAAATACTGCAAATTATAAGGTAATTAAACCCTTAAAAGTCTATATATTTCGCACTTATCAAACTTCCTCACACTTATCTTTTGCTTGTCCTCAAGCAAATAAAGAACAAACTTTCTCTAAGGTTACAGTATCAAACTCCGGGATTCAACAATCGTGGAAGGAAATCAAGCTAAATGGCAATCAAAAGAATAATCCTGCTCTTAGATGTAGGTTTTTGTAAACAGTGAAACAGAAAATTTTTAATAAGAGCATGGATAAGTCAGATTGTAAAAATTGAACATAGATTAGCTTGGAACCTTCCACCAATTTCTTTTCTCTAACCTTTGGATGACAAGGGGTGTGAAGTAACACCTTATTCCGTGATACCTTTCAACACCACATACTCATGATCAAATATGAAAAATTGTGACAATTATTCAGCAGTTTTGCATGTTTTTTTTTTTTTTTTCTCTTCTCTTTTGTTTTTTTTTCATTGTTTGCACAATTGTTTTCATCCCCCAGACTTTTCTCTTCACCCATGTAGCGGTTTTGGGCCTTCTATCCCAGATCACAAGACCTTAGGTAGATGGGTGATAAGGCACCCCAAGGACTTAATAACCGAATGAACGAGGCCTGTTTTGGTTCAGAAAACTTCATTATATGATCAGAGGAGTACCTTGCCTTATCCTTTCCATACCAAACTTTCACTTAGTCCCATGATTGCCAAGCTAAGGTAACTCAATTTCCACAATCAGCTTATCCACCAGATTTCAGTGAAAATAGATTTAATTTTGAAGAAAGAAATTGATACATACAAACAACGTCAAGCAGAACGATTCTTGAGGTTGTCATCAGGCTCGATTTCAAAAACTTCCACAAAAATTTTAGCCCGAAAATTCAACATGTATTGGCCTTTAGAGAAGCTTACTATCATAATTAGAGAACAATAAAATCAAGTGTGGCATTAGGTACTACTGGCATATTTTCAGGGAAAGGTCTAAACTTCCTCACACTTAAGAGGAGCAATGTCCTCATTGTTCATAAAATAATCAAGAAAAGACCTTTCAAAATATGCCAGACTCATGAATCAACAGTTAAAGCTCGAGTGGCTGAACATAAATATTAAAAATAAAGGAACTGAGACTCCCCTGATATCGTGAGATTGAGGAAGGTGCCCTTCCTCACACTTAAAGCATTGGCGGTGGGGTCGATGTTCCTCACACTTGAGTCTAAGCAAGGGTTCAGCTTGGAGTGATTGCAACAAACGGTTTACCTACACACTGTCAAATACCAAAATAACGCTAGGAAGCGTTGCGTTAATAGCACAGGTAATTATCTCCTTCCTCTTCTTTCTTCCTCGCCCTTTTTTTTTTTATATATATATATATCACAATATATTAGAGAGAAATAGATGCGTAGCTTATAAAACATGAATTTGAAAATTACCCCTGGGTTGCCTCCCAGTCAGCTGCCCTCTTTATAGTCATTGGCTGGACTTTGTGAAGTAGCTAACCTGCAGTTGGATCTTTAAGAGATATTTCATATGTAGCAGCTTGATCCAGTGTAGTACCCAGAAATTTCTTGACTCTTGACCCATTGACTTTAAATGTTTCCCCCTTTGCATTGGCGAGTTCAATCGCACCGAATGGGGAAATGCTAATAATAGGGTAAGGTCCTGACCAGTATGATTTCAGCTTACCTGGGAAGAATCTGAGCCTGGAGTTGAAAAGTAAAACTTGGTCCCCCACCTTGAGTTCCCGATTGGCAATCATCTTGTCATGCCAGCGCTTGGTACGTTCCTTATATATTACAGCATTCTCATAAGATTCGTTCCTGAGTTCCTCCAACTCTGTCAGCTGGAACTTACGTTTATCACCGGCTTGCTGTAGGTCAAAATTAAGAGCTTTCAGGCCCAATATGACTTGTATTCTAATTCCACAGGCAAGTGGCATGCCTTCCCAAAAACCAACTTGTAGGGAGACATGCCAATTGGTGTCTTGAAAGCAGTGCGGTAGGCCCAGAGTGCTTCATCTAATCGAAGTGACCAATCCTTTCGAGAAGAGTTCACCGTCTTTTGCAAGATCCACTTGAGCTCTCTGGTTCGTCACTTCGGCCTGCCCATTTGTTTGAGGATGGTAGGGTAAGGAAACCTTATGTCGAACCCCATATTTCTTTAATAGTGCTTCAAACTGGCGGTTACAGAAATGGGAGCCACCGTCACTGATTATGGCTCGAGGAACGCCGAATCGAGTGAAAATATTTTTCTTCAGGAACTTCACAACAATTTTAGCATCATTAGTAGAACAGGCAAGGGCTTCCGCCCATTTTGAAACATAATCAACAGCTACTAAGATGTAAAGATTACCGAAAGAGTTTGGGAAGGGACCCATAAAATCAATACCCCAGACGTCAAATAGCTCAACTTCTAACATGTTATTCAGTGGTAGCTCATTCGACGAGATAGATTACCTTGCCTTTGACACCGATCACATGTCGAAACAAACATATGACAATCCTTGTGAAGGGTGTTCCAGAAAAAACCTGATTCTAGTATTTTTGCAGCGGTTCGAGTGGCGCCATGATGTCCACCGGCTTCTCTGGAATGGCAATGGAGGAGAATATTTCTGACTCTGACTTCTGGACACATCTCCTAATGATACCATCTGCACAGACTTTAAACAGATAAGGGTCATCCCAAAAATAATGTTTGACAATGGAAAAGAACCTCTTTCTCTGCTGATAAGTCATATCAGCTGGAATCTTCCTAACAAGGTAGTTAGCGATATCAGCAAACCATGGATCCTCAACATCTTCAGCTGCAAATGCTGACTCATCGGGGAATGACTCGTTGATGGGAGTCCCGTCATCAGATGCCTCCATTCTGGACAGATGATCAGCTACCACATTTTGTGTTCCCTTTTTGTCCCTGATCTCAATATCAAATTCTTGCAATAGGAGAATCCACCTAATAACCTGGGTTTAGACTCTGCCTTAGCAAACAAATACTTAAGAGCAGAGTGGTCAGTATGCACAATAATTTTGCCACCCAGTAAATAAGATCGAAACTTATCTAGAGCAAAAACTACAGCTAGTAATTCTTTTTCTGTGGTCGCATAATTTTTCTGGGCATCATTTAAAGTTCGACTTGCATAATATACTACCCGAAGAATTTTATCAACCTTCTGACATAACACGGCTCCCACAGCGTAATCACTAGCGTCACACATTATCTCAAAAGGGAGTGACCAATCAGGAGACACAACGACAGGTGCAGAAATTAGCTTTTCTTTTAATGAATTAAAAGCTGTCAGACATTCTTCAGAAAAATGGAACTTAACATCCTTCGCCAATAGATCACACAGAGGTTTAGAGATTTTGGAAAAATCTTTGATGAATCTTCTATAAAAACCTGCGTGTCCAAGAAAACTACGAATATCTCTAACAGAAGATGGTGGTGGGAGCTTTTCAATTACCTCGACTTTAGCCCGATCTACCTCAATACCTTTTGAAGAAATTTTGTGGCCCAGGACGATTCCTTCTCGAACCATGAAGTGGCATTTTTCCCAATTTAATACCAGATTGGTTTCTTCACACCTGGACAACACAAGATCAAGGTTTTCTAGACAGGATTCAAATGTTAGACCATAAACAGAAAAATCGTCCATAAAAACCTCAATGCATTTCTCAATATATTCAGCAAAGATGGCCATCATACAACGTTGAAACGTAGCAGGAGCATTACATAATCCAAATGGCATTCTTTTATAACTATAGGTTCCATACGGACAGGTAAAAGTTGTCTTATCCTGATCCTCAGGAGCTATAGGGATTGAAAATAACCTGAAAAGCCATCCAGAAAGCAGTAGTAGTCATGTCCAGCTAGTCTTTCCAACATTTGATCAATGAAAGGTAATGGAAAATGGTCCTTACGAGTGGCATCATTTAACTTTCTATAATCAATACAAACCCGCCAACCTGTAGTGGGACGCTGGGTAATCAGCTCACCCTTTTCATTAGGAACCACAGTGATTCCTCCTTTCTTTGGTACTACCTGAACTGGACTGACCCATTTACTGTCTGAAATAGGATAAATAATGCCTGCATCGAGTAGTTTGATTACCTCTTTCTTAACTACCTCTTTTAGGACTGGGTTAAGACGTCGCTGAGGCTGAGCCAATGGTCGGTAGTTATCTTCCATATAGATTCGGTGAGAACACAACTGAGGGCTGATTCCCTTAATATCTGCTATAGACCAACCAATAGATGTGTGTGATTGCGCAACACCTCCAGTAGTTGCTTCTCTTGAGTTCCTGTCAAGTCAGAAGAGATTATAACAGGTTAAAGTTTTTTTTTTTTTTTTTTTTTTTTTTTTTTTTTTTTTTTCTTTTTTTTTTTTTTTTTTTTTTTGTGTTTCGATGGTCATTAAGAAAAGAATATTTCAAATGAGAGGGAAGAGGTTTCATCTCCACTGTAGGAGGTTTCTCAATAGATGGTCTTGGCCGGTCAGCACTCCGCTCGACTTTCTCAAATTGCTGCTGGTACTTATGGAAGTGTGGCCGCCTTTTATTTAATTCCTCAGCCATGAGGGCCATATCTGGATCCTCATCATCAGCTTCGCAAGATACCATAAGACATCTTTCCAGGATTTCCTCTTCTTCTGTGCTTAAAATAGTTTCCTGCACTAAAGAGTCAATAATATCTATAGCAAAGCAGGATTGAACAGTGGCAGGACGCTTCATGTTGCGTGTCATGTCGAAAACAACCTGCTCATCATGAAATCTTAGAATAATCTTCCCTCCTTCCACATCAATGAGAGTGCGGGCAGTTCTCATAAACGGTCTGCCCAAAATTAGTGGTACATCTGTATCTTCCTCCATATCAATGATGATAAAATCAGCAGGGAGAAAATTTATCAATAGAAACTACCAGGTCCTCAACTTTTCCTTTAGGATAAATTATGGAACGGTCTGCTAGTTGTAACTGAACAGATGTGGGAGCACATTGACCTACACCTAATTTCTTGAAAATAGATAAAGGCATCAAATTAATACTTGCTCCTAAATCACATAAACCGTTACCGCAATCAACCTTCTCGATAGCGCATGGAATAATGGGAAGACCCGGATCTCCTAACTTGGGTGGCAGTTTCTTCAGGAGAACTGCAGATACTCTTTCTGTCAACTTGACTGTGTCAGACTCTAGCAAAGAACGCCTGTTAGACAAAATATCCTTCATAAATTTAGCATACATAGGCATTTGAGACAAAGCATCAGAAAAGGGATGTTAATAGTTAATTTCTTAAAGATATTAAGAAATTTCCCATATTGCTCGTCCATGTTCTTTTTCTTTAGTCTGTTAGGGAATGGAATAGGAGGATTATAAGAGAGTTGAGAAGGTTTAATAGTGAGAGATTCAGGAGACTCCTTCTCCTTGGGATTTGTTGTTTCCTCCACTTCAGGTTGAGATTCAGCTGGCTTATTAAAATCTTCTTCAACTTTGGAACATCAGAAACTAGTTCCTTGCCGCTTCTCAGAGTTACTGCTTTCGCATGCTCCCTTGGGTTAGGGTCAGGCTGACTGGGAAGTGACCCCGTCGTCGCTGTGCCAGCTGTTGTGAAATTTGACTCATTTGCCTCTCTAGGAGGTGATAGAAGCTTGATCAGCGTTTTTAGCGGCTTGTTCAGAAAGTTTAGCTTCTATTTCGGCAATTGGAGTTTGTAGTTTGGCCTTGTTTAAGGATTTCTGCCAGCATATTCTCAATTTTACCACTGCCTCCTTGAGAATTTTGGGATTGCTCCTGCTGTCTAAAGTAAGGTGGTCTATTTTGATTGAACCCAAAATTACCTAAAGACTGATCATTACCCCTCCATGGAGGTTGTTGATTGTTCCTCCAATTATTCTGATTGAAATTGTTAGGATAGGGGTTACCTGGTCTGTTGTTGATCGATTTTAGCTCTTCGGGGTTACCTGCAAAGCTAGGACCTTCACAGTTGAACGTTTCGTGGGCTCCTCCACAATTCTCATAGCAAGGATTCAGGAAAGGCGAAGAAGTAGCTGCCTTCGCGGTTTGCTGATGCGTCTGGTTTACAGCTAACTTTCCACAACTTTAGTAAGAGCTGTTAGTTGAGCGGATAAATGATCCTGTGGGGGAATATTATACATACCTGCTTTTGGCTCACCTCTCCCCTTGTTCTTGCACCACTGTCTGGTACTAGCGGTCATGGTGTCCAAAAGCTCCATCGCTTCATCCCCAGTTCTTGCCATAAAGTTTCCTCCAGATGAGGAACTTAGTACCATTTTGTTTGAATCATTTAATCCCTTAAAGAATGACAGTACTAGTTCTTCGCTACTCATACCATGGTGTGGGCATTGAATCTGCAGCTCCTTGAATCTATCCCAAGAATCATATAGGGACTCACCTGGTTCTTGACAAAAGTTTGTGATTTCAGCGATCTTTTCCCTTGTCTTTGACGGTGGATAGTACTTCGCCAGGAACTTGTTTGCCAAGTCAGCCCAAGTGTGGATGCTACCGGTTGCAGACTCCTTAGCCACCTGGACGCTCCGTCTTTCAGAGAATAGGGGAACAGCTGTAGACGAATGCGCTCGTTCAGGTTCCCCGTCTTGTTGAATGTATTGCAGAAGTCCAGGAATGCAGAGATGTGGTGTGGGGCATCATCTGAGTCAAGTCCGCTGAATTGTCCCTGGTGGTACAACGTGGTGATGAAGCTCGTCTTGAATTGCCAGGCGTCGAGCTCAGTTTGCGTCACTTGAGGGAGGACGATAGCAGAGGATCGTCCTTCTACTGATGGTTGCTGGTACTCCCCCAGAGTTTGTCTGGTCGTCATGGCAAACTGTAGTTGTCTCTGCTGTGGAGAACTCTTTCGATCTCTGGCTGAAATTCAGCTATAGGTTCTCCTGCAGATCGAGTCCGACGCATAAGAGACGAGTTGGTATGAATATGGAAAAACTAGATTAACTATATACATGGCAAAAATAAAGAGAAAATATCAAACAGAAAATAAAAATTAAAAGAATAAAAAATTTAACTTGTCCCAATTAAATAATAATTGTCAATTAACCGTGCCGGAGGTCCCCGGCAACGGCGCTAAAAACTTGATGGAGAAATATGTGACTACTTCTACCACATAGGCAGTGTACCTATCGTTTTGCGGGTATAGTGATTAAATGAGGTTGTCGATCTCAGGGACCTCGTATAATTAATTGACAAATATTTGATTAATTGGGAAATTAAGTTAAACTAAAGAAAACAGGAAATATCACTTTTTCGGTTTTGATTAATTAATTAAAAAGAAACTAAACTACAAGGACAATTAAGACAACTTAAATAAACACAGAGGGATTTAAAGAGTGGTGAATGTGATAAATAGAAAAACGCATCCCGGGTTGTTTGCTTACCTATTCCTTTTATATCTGTTAGTAAATTCTTCCTTTAATTTTACTGCAATAACTCAGAAACTTTAATTAATTCATTAACGACTAAGTATAATGAATCCTAACCAATGTTAGACCTAGCAGCAGGCTAATGCTCTAGACCGGACACAATTAATCGCATAAAGAGCAGTTTCTATTGGAGTCTAATTAACCTATAGGCCGGATCAGGCTTCTAGCTGTTAATTAGGTTCAACTTCCTTCGTCTAGTTATTTATCTCAGCTCTCGCATTTTAAAAATAACTACAAGGGTTGTTTTAACTACCGGCCAAATAATTAAAACACTGGAAGGACAGGAATTGAACTGTTGCAGTTAACTAAATTTATTTAAAGAAATACATAACAGAATTTAGGAATAGGTTCGCTTCCCAACCGGGAAGCTAAAATACTTACTCGCTCATCGTTACAGAAACAACGATAACAGAAAAGGAATGCATTAAATAAATTAAAGTAAGGGTAAGAGATAACTCCAGTTTAGAAGTTCACTCCGGTTCCTCGCTTCAACTTCGTCTTGCTGCCCCTGACTGCTAACTTATTCCTGTAGAGCTGGTGCGTAATAGTGGAAATAAAATGGAAAGTGGGGTGTATGTATTACGTGGGAATTTAATGGAGTGGATGGGGTGCGATCGTGGGAGAATGCGTGGGTGAACGGATTAATTCGTGGACTGATAAATGAATGGATTGTGTGGATGGATCGTCCATTTTAGCTTCCAGTAGTGTGGGTTTATATAGGCGGAGGACGGGAAACAGACAAAGGAGAAGTGACAGGGTGAATCAAGATAGTCGGAGGAGTTGGTGCAGATCCGTGAAGATTGAGATTTCATCGGGCAGTGCAATTGATTTCAGACAGATTTAATTGATGATCTGCAGCAGCCATTGATTGAAGAGCCGGCGTCACGCTCGCGCAATTAAGGTGGGCGATCGCAATTAATGAAGTAGTTCAACTGCGGCGCCTGAACAAGGAAGAAGAAAACTCTGTTCGGAATTCTGTTCCGTGCGCTGAAATGCTCTTGTCCGCCTCGCGCCTAGCTCAGTCCGCCTCGCGGTCGTCTCTACCTTGTCCACGCGTGTTGGTCCCGTCCGCCTCGCGGTCATCTGTGTGTGTCCGCCTGATAAGAGGCGGTAGTCTTGCCCTGTCCGCCAGGCGGACGTCTGTTCCTTGTCCGCGACCAAACCAGGCGGACTCCTCTCCCTTGACCGCGAGATAAGAGGCGGACGACTCTAACTTGACCGCGAGATAAGAGGCGGACGCCTCTGTTGTGTCTGCGCCTCTCCTGTCCGCCAGTTATGCTATATATATATATATGTATATATACACGATTGTAGTCCAATCTTGAATCGGCTCCAGATTATTCGTTATAAGTCCGTTTGACTCGCCGTTTGTTGCGTTGGAAAGCTTGTGAAGTAAACTATTTGATTCCAACACTTTTTCCTACATTTAACACATAAAATATATCAATTCATATCAAAACATAAACCTAGGAAAATCGTCAGATAAGTGAGAAATATTACTTAAAATACTGCAAATTATAAGGTAATTAAACCCTCAAAAGTCTATATATTTCGCACTTATCAGGGAAGAACCCTTTTGGCACTTTGAGCAGTATACACAGTACTTGGCCTATTTTATTGCAATATACAATCTGCCGCCATGGTTGTGTATGAAACCCAGACATATTCTCCTCTCTCTGTTGATATTGGGTCCAAAACAACCGGGAAACAAAATTGATGTGTTTTTGCAACCACTTATTGACGTTTTACAATTGTTGTGGAATGAAGGTGTGACAGTGTATGATTCACACGGTATGGAAAACTTCACGCTCCGGCCAATGTTGTTTTGTACATTAATGATTTCCCTGCATACGGCATCCTCTCGGGATACACAATTAAAGGAGCTCTAGCGTGCCCTATATGTGGAACTTGCAGTATACGGTTAAAACACAGTGGAAAAATGTGTACATGTGCCATCGGAAATTCCTCCTGAAAGGTCACAAATACTGTGAGATGACAAAAGAGTTTGATGGAAAAACGGATCATGTAGTCACACGACCACCACTATCTGCTGCTGAGACTTACAATCAGTTGAAGAATGTTGTGAACAACTTCGGTCCACCAATTAAAGTCACTGAAAAGAGCATCTGGAAGAAAAAATCAATTGTTTGGGAACTTGAATATTGACAACATTTAGAGGTGAGACATTGCATTGATGCTATGCCACGTGGAGAAAAACATTGGTGAAAGTGTAAACTGTGACACTACTAAACGTGAAAGGAAAGACAAAAGACCATTTGAAGGGTAGAAAAGATCAAGTTGAATTGGGTATACGAGAAGAACTCGCGCCACAACAAAGAGGGAAAAGAACATCTTGCCTCCCGCTTGTCATACATTATCCAAGGAAGAGAAAATAAGTTTTGTAGTTCTCTTCGTTATATTAAAGTGCCATCTGGTTACTCATCGAACATATCAAGTTTGGTATCAATGTCTGATCTTAAATTGGTGGGGGATGAAGTCTCACGACTATCATGTGCTGATGCAGCACTTACTTCCGGTTGCAATCCGTGGGATCCTTCCAGCTGATGTCAGGAAAACTATTACAAATTTATGTGTTTCTTCGATGGAATTTCGTGTAAAGTGCTTGATGTGGAGACGCTGGATAAACTACAGAATGACCTTGTGATCACCATGGTCAGTTGGAAATGTATTTCTCCTTCATTTTTTGATATTAGGGATCTACTTGTCATCTTGTTAGAGAGATCAAACATTGTGGTCCGTTATACCTTCGATACATGTATCCGTTGAGAGATATATGGGTATACTGAAAAGAAAGTGAAAAACTGTGGCATCCAGAGGGAAGCATAATTGAAGGGATAGTAACAGAGGAGGTAGTTGACTTTTGCACTCACTACTTACACGGTGTTGATGTTATTGGATACCAAAAGCAAGACATAATGGTAGGCCAAAGGTTTGGTACCTGTGGAAAAAAAATTATGCAGAGTTGATATTGATACATTATACTGCGATGCAAAGAAGAAGCAAATATTTGCTGATCCCATATCATCAGATGTAAGTACACAATAACTGGAATTTTTTGCTTCCTAATTACATTATATGATAAATTAAAAATATTGTTTAACAAAACATTCTTTTTTTACCTGTGGTAGCAATCATTGGATGTTGTTGGTGTTGTGTATCGACACCTCATGCGTGTTGATACTAGACCCATTGGGCGCTGATGACCTTCGAGAGATCGCTGTAGAGAAATATTTGAAGGAGTGAGTATTTAAAATTTTAATGCATTTGTAATTATTTTAAGCTTGTCTGGATATTGGCAATAATGACTTCATTTTAAAATTATGCAGGGGCCATAAGCTTGGTTTAAGTGATGAGAAGAAACCATTCTCCATCTTGAACTTCCAATACATACGTGTAAGTAATCATTAATTATGCATGCATTTTTGTATTAAAGTAACGTTTAAATTTCTTGATTTGTTTAAAGTTGGTAATCCATGGATGGTGTGATGACAGTGTCCTAAACAGCCTGATTCACGGAGCTGGGGATACGTGTGCGGTACAGTACGAGATTGTACAAAAATTGACACGCTGACAATGATGACAAGGTAACCCATTAATCAAAGTTGTAGTTAATTATATTGCATTTAAATAAAATTGTGGTACTAATGATGGTCAGTTTCTTTTTATGGACAAATCATTTCTTTTTTCACAAATGCGGGGGTCACGTATTCCAAAGTGGATCTGGACTTTGTAAGAGATCATTTATCGCAGTTTTGGTGTAAAAATTACTTGAGCGTTTCTTAGATCTTATCCTTAGCTAGTGTAGTTAGACTTACACTTTTGATTGTGCTGACGCAACATAGAATCTCAAAGTTTGTAAATTTCAATTCTCTCTTATTTTGAAAGTTTTTTTGTAATTCGTTTTAAATGTTGCAATTCAAACTGGCAACTTGGTTTATGGTCATGTAGTGTAGTTGGTTATCAAAGGGCAATACCAGTTGGATACCCTGTACAGGTTGTATATGCGATTGTAAATTAGGTTGTGTTGGAAAACATATGTGGTAGAGGCTGAAAAAACAAAAAAACAAAAAAAAAAGAAAAAAAACCACGGTTCACTTAAAACCGTGGTTTTAAACGTAATGAAACGACGTTATAAACCACGGTTTAGTAGAAAACCGTCGTATAATGTACATTTTATACCACGGTTTCTTTCCAAAACCGTCGTATAAAAACATTATATACCACGGTTTCTGTCCCAACCGTCGTATAAAATCATCTGATTTCTCGCGACACAATGGACTTTAAACGACGGTCTTAGCGGAACCGTGTGTTTATAATCCGTCTTTTAAATGACGGTTTCAAACCGTGGTTTATTGCCATTTTCCGATATACCACGCGAGTATAAACCACGGTTTCTAACCGTGGTATATAAGCAAAATAACCATGGTAAAAAACATTTTCTGCACTAGTGAATGGTTGGTGTTCTGCTCGGTGTAGTCGTCATGCCAACCTTCTGTTAGGGGAGTGACAGATGATTTGAAGTCTTCTATGAGAGCTCTCAATTCTAACATCGTTGTTGGACATCGGGGGCTCTCATGGTGCTCTCCGCACCTTTGGTAAAAACTTCATTTATTATAGTTCTCTGCGCCATAGAAGTAGCCAAACCATCCTCTTGGTTGATTATGATAACCATCCATAAAGTTAAGTTTTGAAAAGAAAAGAAACTCAAATTTATACACAAAAGGGTAAATGAGGAAAATAAAAAAATTGCACAACAACTATACAGATAATTAACCAGATAGTTGGACCGAAGTCCCCGGCAATGGCGCCAAAAATTTGTTGTGCAAAATAGTAGTGAAACTATCTTCCTAACTATCGGTAGTGAACCCAGTCATTGTAGTACAACAACGTTGTATCTACAGGGACTTCGTAACTATCTAGCTAATTATAAGCTTAGTAATTGTGCAAAAATATAAACACAAGTGCATAAAAGTAAATTGGGGGTTTTGGGTTTTTGGTTTGATTAAGGGAAGATAAAGAAAAGTAATAAAACTAATCTAACTAATCAATGATAGATGTAGCCCGGGATGGATATTTGCACCCATCTTCCCCTTACTACCAGCTATTGACCCTTTAACTTGTAGCTAAACAACGGGAACACTTAATTAATTAACAAGCTAATCTAGGCCTGCTAATCCTAACCAATTTAACCGGGACTTCTCAATCAACTAAACCCCGAGTTAATTCACAGCACTAGGCTTAAGTTCCCCTAAGTTGCAATGTAGTCTAATCTCATAATCATTAAATTATAGTACATTGTTCTAGTCCCCAACGGTGTAGGTTTCTATCTCAGAATAATATTTTGATAGAATCCCACAATAATGCTAAATTAATATGTAGGCCAAACCAACCAATTTAACACATAGATGATCATTTGGGAAAAACCCTAAACAAATCCCCAAATCATGAATAACAAGTTTATAAGCCATAAACACCCAATACTCAACTTGAGCATAAACATAAGTTCAAGGTCAACAATAGAGTTTTAGGGATTTTGGGGAAAAATCCCCATCCCAGGCTACAAGGAGACTACACAACCATTAAAGCACAAAAATGAGAGAAGGGAGAAGAATTAGCCATGGGAGGTTGAAGAGAGTTTTAATGAAGGTGAGCCTTCTCCTCCTCCTTCTCTTCTTCTTCTTTCCCTTCTTTTCCCTCTTTTCTCTTCTTTTCCCGTCGTTTTTGTGTTATGGTAGAATTCCCCTCTCTCACCTCACTTCCAGCTTTTAAAATCTGAAATCTAGGCAAATTTCTGTTTTGACCGACCCACGAGACTGGCCCATGCGGGTCGGTCGCCCCCTATTGAAGACGACGCACATGACCAATTTTAAGTCCGACCGCCCCACCTAGGCAATCCCTGGGTCGGTTGGTTCCAGTAGGTTCCGACTGACCCATCTGAGGAGGTCATCTAGGTCGGTTGGATCAAGTAGATTCTAGAAAAATTCCGACCGACCCACTTGGGTCGGTATTGTGGGCTGACTGGTCTTCAAAACTCTCCATCTTCTTCGTTATACCTCCGATTTTGGATTCGATTACGCCCACACGTTTGTATTTTCATCTATTTTATTCCTAGGTATGTTATTCCTCCCGTTTAATCAATAATTTCGTAAAACACCAATAAAGCACAAAAATAGAGAAAAACTAGCTAGTGTGAAGAAATAAGCATGAAAAGTGTTGATAAAACATACTAAATACACCTCTAAAACATGCTCAATTGAACACTCATCACCCATTTTACCTGATCACCTGACCCGCTAAAACAGTGGAAAACCCATAAAAAAATAGATGAAAAATGTGTGATGAGTGAAACGGGTTCGAGTGACGGGTCGGGTCGGGTGAAAATTTTTCACCTGGTCACGCGACCCGTTCACCCGACCTGTCATCCACAATATATATATATATATATATATATAGAAAAATACTTATTCTATGGTGATTTATTAATGGCCAGTGAGTGCACTCATAATTTTGCAACCCTAATAGGATACCCATTTATTATGTTCTCGGTTCAGTTGTTTCTCCTTCAGTATTCACTCAGGTGGCGGCATGAGGAAATTTCAAAATTTTCATTCCACCAAACTCAGTCAGTACTCACGCCGCCATCTCGCTCACTATCACTAGATTGAAAATGCTTCACAGTTCACGACTTCAGTCTTCTGACGAATTTGCTCACCACCACCAGTGGCGGAGCTATGGCTCTTGTTAGGTGGGCCTGCCCCCCCCCCCCCCAACGATGGAGAAATTGACTAAATTAGTAGATTAGTTTGTCACAATGATCATATTTAACCTTATTATTTTGTCTTTTCTTTTCAGTGTATAATTCTCTAATCATTTTTTTATCTAGACAATCATAAATATATTCATTATAATTGTCAATGTTAACAAATTAAAATAGAATAAATGTACTTGTCGAAATATTATTATCCTACTGATGAATATTTAGTAGTATTCTCTTTTACTAATTGTCTTGTTTCACAAGTAAGACTGCGATAAATACAAGTAAAACTTTTCTCTTCAAACTCTAATTTTGTACATTAAATTTTTTAACTGTAACACAGTTAACATTATTTATAAGACAACATGGCATAATAGAATATGATAGATAAAATGACATCTTCATAAGGTATGAATGTAAAAACTCTTTTTAATTATGAAAGGAGAGTTGGTAAAGCTAAAAGATTGTTTAAAGAGAAATAGCTGAACTAATAAGCTGTTCTGCACTTGCATAAATATGTTGTAAGTTTGACATCCACACCCTTCACATATCATTAAGAATGTATTTGAAAAACAGAGATTATACATCGACCTAACTTTCCAATTTACACATCTATAAGGTGAAAATTTTAATTTAATAATTCATAATAGTTAGGCTCGTCCAAATCTAGTATCAAATCTATTGTCACAAATAAAGTAGTATTTAAAAAAAAAATCCTTCGGGTCTGCTTCTAGTATGACATATATATATATATTAATCCCGGCCCCTAAATATGAATTTCTGGCTCCACCCCTAATCACCCCCACATTAAAGACTGGGCTCACTCACTCCCACCAGGTTGAAGACACTTGACGGCTTCAATCTTCACACACGCAGCTCACGCTGTTACTGAAATACCCCAAACCCTAGTATGTTGTTTCAACATTAAAATATGGTATAATAAGACTAAAAAGTGTCTTAGAAACATTAGTAAACAATTTAAACCATATAAACACAAATAAATATCTTAAGGTCAATATGGGCAAAAATGTGCTCTAAGCTTGGGGTAAGTTTGGTTAAGACCTAATAAGCTACCCAAGACTTTATTTATACACTAATGAACATATTAAACCAATTACCAAAGAAAACCAAGCTTGAAAACAAGTTAAAACACAAAATGTGCTTTAAGGAGTCTTAAAGCACATTTTTGAAAAATTGTCTTGTAAATGAGTTTTGAGTGGCTAAATGTCCATCATTACTCTTTAATTAACATGTGTACTACTTAGTATCACATTAGGAAGTCTAAATAAATGGGAAATCAAAAATTTCACAAATATGTGCCTTGTTTTTGAATAGTAACTAAAATAAGCTAGTTTATAACATAAGTCAATATAAGTAAGTTAAATGGTCAACGAAGACTAAAACACCCCAATATAACTAATGGGGGCCGGTTTTTATGAGGTGAGTCACCACCTTGCAAGTTAACAAATAAATAACAAATGATAAAGCAAGTTACTATTTGCTTTACTTCTTAAATATCCAAAACTTGCAAACTTATCTTCACTCTTTTCTTTCCTTCTTCATTTCCCACGCCTCCAACCTCTATTCTTCCTTCCTCTATCAGTTTTGCTATAGTACCACACACAACACCATCTTCAATCTCTTATATCTCCTAGATCACTTTGCCAAATCAAAAACAAAGACCACCATTTATCTAGTCTTATCAAGCTCTTCAACCTTGTCTTCTCAAAGTTCCAAGAGCTCCATTTCGGTGCCAAGAGGAATCTCCGTGGGAGGAGCTTGAGCTCAACTTTTCACATATTATTGTTCTCCTTTGCTTCTAGGTAAGGAAACTCAAAGAAAATAACATTTCCTCCATGTTCTTATGTTGTCCGAAAAACACCATTAATGGTGCTTTTACCTTGTTTGTTCTAGCTTCATTTGAATCTTCCAAGGGCTTGGTGGAGTCCTCTCTTGCTACATATCCAAACTCTCTTTCATATCCAAGGTAAAACAATCATCTAAATGCTCTAAGACAATATATGTATCTAGGGTTTACAATGAGATGAAGCATAAAGCTTGTATACACATTTCATTATTTGTATATTGATTAGAAGTTGACAAGCAACTAAAAGCCTTGCCGATTTAGTCAAGGAAACAAAGAAGATGTTGTGAGGAAAAGAGGTAAATGTGTTAACCTAGTGTAGTTTAAAGTCTTAGGAGAAATGAGCTTATGTTGCTTATTAAAACTACTTAAGGTGCCAATGGTGAATGACTTAGTAAAATGTTCTCAAGGAGACTATTAAAGGACATATGTGTTGTTTTATGTAATTGCAGGTCAAAGGCAAATAAATGTGGGAAATTCAGTGTTTATGGTTTAAGTTATTTAAGGGCCTAAGAGCCATGTTATTTAAGGGCCTAAGAGCCATGCAATTTAAATTATGCACTATATTGTGATGTAGTGTTAAATGGGTGAAGTTTTGTGTATTAGAATGCTCTTGATGGATCTAAGTGTTCTTGAATATTTTAATGGTGAAAACTTTGTGTTTTGGTGTAACAAGATGTTAGGAGAACCCATGTCGAAATTTAGATAATGTATAAGAAGTTTTAGGTGTTTAAAATGAGTTTTGGTGAACTAGGAAGTGTAAGAAGTGACTAGGTATATTACTAGGGAAAGAAAGTGTATTAAGGTGTTTTAGAGTGCAAAAAGAACTTAGGCATTATTAGAGATTGTAGAAATCAAATGAGTGTTTTGGGAATACACCAAAGTCATTTTGGAAGTGTGTTGAGACTTATGAAAACCTTGGTAAACAAGGAGAAAGTGTAAACTTGTGAAAGGATTTCAAGAATGACATAAGGAGTTGGTTTGTAGGAAATGATGCTTAGGAGATAGTGTTATAGTGGGGAGGAAACATTTCAGGCATAGTAGTCATCTTAGGTATGAAACACCACATAAGAACCTAAGGAGAAAACAATATAAGTGTTAGGAATTTTGGTAAGAAGTGGGTACGTCTTTAAGGAGTTATAAGATGAGATTTATGGATATTATATGAGGGTTTGAGTGTGCCAAATGGTGTTGGAAAATGTTAGAAGCTTAAGGAAAAATGTTTGGAGAAGGTTTGACAATTTTTGGGCAAGTTCTGGTGTCGACCGACCAACATTTGGGTCGGACGGCCTCTGTAAGACACCAGTAAAAGGTTCTGGAACGGTCCGACCTAGGGGACTTGGGTCGGACATGGGTCGGTCGGGAGAGTTTAAAAGACGGTAAAATTTCTGGAATGGTCCTGTTATACCCAAAATTTCAACCCCCCCGGAAGAGAGTCTCTACTATAAGGCTAGTAGGGAGGGTTCCCAGTTCGATCGGCACATTTCAGAGTGCTAGGGACAGCTTAGTCATCTCCAGGGGCATTTTCGTAATTTTTCAAGGCTCCCAAGCCCCCTATAGGCTTTCTCTCTCCTCCAAATAAGGGTCAAATCAATTCAAAATGCTTTGAAATTGTAACCCATGATAGAGGATGACATTTGAAGCATAATGGCGTTGGAATTTTGATTTTTCGAATTTCCAATAATTTCCTAGCAATTTCTGATTGAATCTGACGAGAAATTGATTTTAAAAATATTCCAATATCCAAAAAATTCGATTCCACTTTAGAAAATTCAGAAATATCATCCTTTACCCATGTGTAAAATTTCATAATCAAATTCCTTTTGGAAGCCCTTGAGCTAAAACGTCGGTAAATCTCGGTTTTTACCGGATTTTTCTATCTTTAAGGAAGCCTATATAAGGAACCTTATCCCATGATCAAATCAGGACCTCAAGAACCCTAGACCCTCAAAGAAGGCAGCCGTCTCATTCTCTTCACGTTTTTGCACATCCAAGAACCAAAATCACATCAAAAATCCCCCAAAATCACCATCTAAACACATTTTTCAACTCCCAACACATCAACAATCATCAAACATCAACCAAACCACCTCCAAAACGTGAAGAACACCTTCAACAATCAACAACCAGAAGCTCAGGTCGAACTCAATCCGGAACCGGCACCATCGGAGCCTCCGAAGAATCCCGACGTGAAGAATCCTCCTGAATTCGATGGTAAACAGGTTGCAATTCTACTTTTCTAACTCTCCACGACCTTATTAACTCTCTGTCAAATTTTGGGTTCAAACTAACCTTTTTACGCTTCTGTATTGCTAATTACTTTTATTTCTGCCTTGTTACTTGTTCGTCAAGTTTCATACATAATTCGACTTCAAACTGCAATCTTTCAATTACTAACGAATTGTATACCTTTCAGGCTACACGTGCATAAATTTTGAGCCGAAAACACCTTCGTGAACCACCATAAAACCCCTGTCCGTGGGTGGTCTAGGATCTCGGACCTATGGTCCGGGACCACAGACGGGTTGTCCGTGGCCACGGACACCCACGGACGGCGGCGGGATTCTAAAATTTTAAAAATTTAGGTTTTGCTAAAGTATATCCGGGCCTACGGACGTCCTGTCCGTGGCCCCTGACTTTTCAAATTTTTTTTTTTGTTTAATTCGACTTTTATTTTCACATAGATTAACTAGGGTCCGTGGTTACGGACATTAGGTCCGTGGCTACGGACGGAAACAAAATTTGACCTAATTCTGCCTCCGAAACCCTAGTTTAGGTAATTTCAACTTTCACTTTTTTTTCAGTCAAAAAATGCTAAAAAAAAAAGAAGCTCGCGCACTTAGGTTAAAATGACTCGTAATAAGCCGTAATTAAACTAAGTAGAGGAAAAACGACTTCTAGGGGTAATGAAAGTAATTTGAACCCTAAATAAGTCGAATACCAAGCCCCCGAACCTAAACTCTACCTTTCCTAATTCATCCTAGGTTAAAATTAGGTGGCGACTCATAATAGGTTCCAGTGAGCTAGCCTAGGTTTTAATAATTATTGTTATATGACATAGTTGTTAATCTTAGGTTATAAGTGGACCTAAAACCCGGTTAGGTCCTAATCAGCTTTAATCAACATAGGATAGGGTTTAAAATCAAGGCTCACAGACTGGCGACTCTGCTGGGGACAAACTTCTTAATTTTAACTTGTTTAATTTTAAGAAAGATGGCTTAACTCGAAAATGTTTATTTATGGCTTTAATTCTTTGTTTGTTTACTTTTGTGCGCAATTTAAATTTTTGTACCTTTGCACCATATGAGAGCGAGGGTCCACGCAAACCTATTCCACCCCGGGACCCGTTTGAGGGTCCCATGTCAGGGACTCACACCTTTTAGGTGATGTGAATAGTGAGGGAAAAGAGGAGGGTGTCGTCTAACCACACCCCCTTAATCCTGGGCTTTAGCCCCAGCATTTTTTTGGCAGTATCCTTACCTAGCCCATTGTTTGGTCAGTCAAAGACCCGACCGTAGACGCACACCTTCAAGTGATGTGAAAAAAGTGGGGAAGCCCAAAGAGAATAGCGTGCAAGCCCTATTCCTTTGAGGTGACCTGGGCCCATGCCCCAAGCACCTCTCCGGATAGATCCATACCCGGTTTGATTTAAACGTCTAGTGGGGACATGTTGAATTTGTGTGGGCCTTGTTTGCTTGTATGATCGGCCCATTACCCATCCTAGAGATTGATAGGAACTTCTCCTACATTAGCCTATCCCAACCCGAATTGGCGGCTCTGTTTGTTTGCGGCCTAGAGGTCCTTTTTGGTTTAATATGTGAGTCATTCGGGCTTCGGCCCAAAAGCTTAGACTTAGGTGATTTCTCTTTTGGCCCAATTTGAATTATCCAATTAGTTCTAGGCCCATAAAAAAGAAATTCACCTGAACTTGAAATAACCCACAAGTTCTGAAAACAAAATCTTTTTCTGCTTAGCAACCATCTTCTCTGGCCCAAAGAAAGTTAGGCCCATTTGTGATTTAGGGACCATTCCAGCCCATGTGCTTTGCTCCAGGCCCAAACACATTCCGGCCCAAGGGCTCATTCTAGACTAGGTAGACTTCTTATCAGGCCCAAGCCCCAAACCCTAGATCTAGGTGTCACCTCTCAGGCCCAATCAAAGCCATCTGTTTAGATTTCAGTCCAAGTTCCAGTTCATAGTCTGAAAGATACTCCATCCCAGACACCTCATTCTCTGGGTATCCTGGCCCACTTGCTTTCAGCCTAAGTCTGTTTTGATCTATCTTGTGAAGCGTCATGTTTCAGCCCCACTTCCTTTTGTTTGCTAATAAGGGACACCTTGGACACAGGTCTCAAGTCCTAAGTGCGGTCCAATCCACATGGAGGCCCTCGCAATTTTGGAACAAAAGCACATGGCCACCATTGAAGCCATGGAGCAGAGGCATAGTGCTGCCATGGACACCGTGGAATCTAACTACGTTGCTGTTATCGAAGAGTTGAAAGCAAAGGCTCTTTCCCTCGAGTCCGAACGTCAAGCTAGGGATGAGTTAGTGGACAGGCTTCTCAACACTCTTTATGACTGCATTGAAGTTGGCTCCATTAGGGTCCGGGGATCGAAGGGGAATGTCAAAGAAATTGCTACAGAACTCAGGAAAGTGATTAGGCAACCGGGAGCAGCAACTTGCATCCAAAGCTGCACCCGCAAGAGAACCAGGCAACATGAGGAAGATAGTGATCGGCAGCCAAGAGACCTGGTTGGAGCGTTGGGACAGTAGAACCACCCCGACGGAATTCTCGACAGGGAGAGTTTACAGACATCGGTCGAACACCGAGACAAGCACTTGAAGAGCTTCGAGGAAGATATCCGATGCAACCGCTCGCCCTAAGGCCAGGAACTACTCATTTGGGGAAGGATCTTAATCAATTTTGTCACTTCCATCAGCTGCCCGGTCACGACACTGACCACTGCAGGGCCCTACAACACAGAATCCAAGATCTAATTGACCAAGGGCTCCAATTCTAAGAACATGGTGGAGAGCGCAAAGCACGCGTGCCCAAGCATAATCAGAAATGTTGTTTTTTAGTGTTTTTCTCATTAAATGCATTTCTTTTCTTGATTAGTTGTCTTTCAACTTTTGTAGTAGTTAGTTCCCTTGATCATTTTGATAGTTTTCCTGAGTTGTAATTTCCAACTTTATTTTTTTGTTGAATAAAACATAGTTCCATTTTCATAATTTTTTACAAAGCATCATTCATTAATTCGAAAAACTTAAAAAAAGAGCACTCATGTCTTTCAAGGATCACGAAGTAATCATTTTCTGACTATGCAATGGAACGACTTGTCTCTTGTTTCTAAAATTTGAACATGCCTAACCAAACACCACAACTCACAACCCACGAGGTTCCAATCTATCAAATGTTGTCACAAACCCCAAATCAATACTGGGGGCAATCCGAGTTTAGAATTGTCTTTCTCTTTCGTTAATGTGAACTAGTCTCTGAGTGAAATTCGCGAGAGTGTCTTGAGTGGAAAAACCATGAGTGAACGAGCGTGTCATTTTTACACGACTCCGGTGAGACCACATTCAAAGGTAGGTAAACGGCATAACTCCGACCGAAGGAGATAATTTGTAAATTTACTCTTAGACCTGCGAAAAGTAACAAAGAGATACACAACTATCAGAATGACGAAGCACCTAGGTACAACACCACATAGCCAAAAGCTTGTGAACCCTGACATTAAACCCTAGGCACCCCCGCTGAGCCTTTCATATATCCTTTTCGATATTATGAACTCCACAAAATAACCCAGCCAATGAATGTCCGACCCGGTGACCAAAGGACGCGAGGATCCGACTCTCAGATAACGTTCTCATCAGTCCAAAGAAGCAACGCCGCTATAGCATGACAAAGTGATCCGCAAATGGTCCCAGAGTGACACAGGATCCAAAAGCTCGCATCAAAACAGCTCTCGAAGCCCAAAACCGGGAAACACAAGAACCCCGAAGGCAAAGTCAAGAAAGGATAAAGAAAAAAAGGCAAACCCGAAGTGCCTCGAAGAGATCCAAATGACAAAGAGAAGAGAAATGGTGTAAAGGACAACTTCAAAGGTCCAGGTCCAGAAGCTCGAAAACAACGTTAACACGAAGCAGCTAGACGACTTCAAGACAAGGAAGATGAATCTGAGAGAAGACACAAGTTGCAGCTTTGGTCACCCATTTAAGCTCCACATACCTCAAATATCCCTCCGTGATCCCGTCGTCTTTCATCACACCCTACGGCCACGTTATAAGCTTTAAAGACTTCTGACTTGATAGTTGTGTGTCCAATCACGTGAAAGTAACAGATCGAATGCGTAAATTCATCAAATATCAAATTCAATGGTCTAGAAGTTACGACCGTGAGTGAGAAACGAGTGTAGACACCAAACACGTCGAGTGTAGGTTAGGAAGCACCAAATCAGAACATAAGCTTTGACCCTGTGAGGACGAGACTCGTTCGCACGTTTGATCAAAGAAAATACTGGGGGCAATCGATCGGAACGATCGATTGCCATGAACTCTAGCTCATATTGTCTTAAGGGAAAAATACTGGGGGCAATTGTTGGTTCCAACAATTGCTATGACAACACCAATTGGAACCCAAAGCTTAAACATCACCACCACAATCCCACCATAGGCCCACATAAGCCCTTACCTTCACTTCATACACCACACAGGCCCAAATAAGCCCTTACCTCCACACCTCCACTACACAGGCCCACATAAGCCCTTACCTGCACATCAAACACCACGGGCCCACATAAGCCCTTACCTTCACATCATACACCATACCCCACCGGCGGCATGCTCATCTCGTAGGAGATAAATTACAAGTCCGAAGTCTATAGTTAGGAAATGATGATTTCACTTTCCTTTTCACTAAACGGAATTTTCTTCAAACACTGCCACGTTTGGCACCTCTTTCAACAATTTCTCGTCTTGAACAACTTTCCTTTAAACACTTCGGTTTCATAAACCTCATCATGGCCACATTTGGCATACTTTCTAGCAATGTCTTGCTTTGGACAATTTTTGACCCTAAACATTGCCATGTTTGGCACATTTTCCAATGATTTCTTGATTTGGACAAGTTTCCTACATACACTTTGATTGTATTTTGACATGCACATCATCATTGCCATGTTTGGCACTTTCATAATCAACTTTCATCATGATCATTTGCATAAAGTTTACCTTGCATCCGTCCGTACGAAACTCCTCATAGACCAGAGATACAGATTCTCACCCCGAAGATACAGATTCTTCAGAGATACAGATTCTCGCCCCGAAGATACAGATTCTTCAGAGATACAGATTCTCACCCGATCAGAGATACAGATTCTCGCCCCGAAGATACAGATTCTTCAGAGATACAGATTCTCACCCGATCAGAGATACAGATTCTCAGCCGAAGATACAGATTCTTCAGAGATACAGATTCTCACCCGATCAGAGATACAGATTCTGCCGAAGATACAGATTCTTCAGAGATACAGATTCTCACCCGATCAGAGATACATATTCTCAGCCGAAGATACAGATTCTTCAGAGATACAGATTCTCACCCGATCAGACATACAGATTCTCAGCCGAAGGTACAGATTCTTCAGGGATACAGATTCTCAGCCAAAGATACAGACTCTTCAGAGATGCAGATTCTCAGCCAAAGATTCAGATTCACCAGAATAGATGAACTCAACCTCTGGCTCGTCATGAACCCGATTTCCTACCATTCCACTTAGGCACCCATAGGTCCTACTTTACATTCGTCAATCTAGGCACACATCACATCAATCTCATTACGTCACTTTTCATTTTCAAGTTCCCGACACCTTATAATGCTAGGCGTATTCCAGGTTCCCGACACCTTATAATGCTCGGCGTATTCCAGGTTCCCGACACCTTATAATGCTCGGCGTATTCCATTCAACTTCAGGTTCCCGACACCTTATAATGCTCGGCGTATTCCATTCAACTTCAGGTTCCCGACACCTTATAATGCTCGGCGTATTCCAGGTTCCCGACACCTTATAATGCTCGGTGTATTCCATCCAACTTCAGGTTCCCGACACCTTATAATGCTCGGCGTATTTCATTCGCTTTCAGGTTCCCGACACCTTAGAATGCTCGGCGTACTTCATTCCTTTAAAGGTAGTCAACGCCTTAGAATAGCTTGACATCATATCATCCTCATAGGTAGTCAATGCCTTAGAATCGCTTGACATCCCTTCCACTTTACTCATAGGTAGTCAGTGCCTTAGAATAGCTCGACACAACTTGTCGGATTTCAATTGCACGTGGGGTCTTTTAAGATCCAAAATTTTGGGGTATCACTCAAGCATCAACTAGCCTTTTCATTTCCATTACAAAGTCTAGTTGACGGGGGGCAATCTGTTATACCCAAAATTTCAACCCCCCCGGAAGAGAGTCTCTACTAATAGGCTAGTAGCGAGGGTTCCCAGTTCGATCGGCACATTTCAGAGTGCTAGGGACAGCTTAGTCATCTCCAGGGGCATTTTCGTAATTTTTCAAGGCTCCCAAGCCCCCTATAAGCTTTCTCTCTCCTCCAAATAAGGGTCAAATCAATTCAAAATGCTTTGAAATTGTAACCCATGATAGAGGATGACATTTGAAGCATAATGGCGTTGGAATTTGATTTTTCGAATTTCCAATAATTTCCTAGCAATTTCTGATTGAATCTGACGAGAAATTGAATTTAAAAATATTCCAATATCCAAAAAATTCGATTCCACTTTAGAAAATTCAGAAATAACATCCTTTACCCATGTGTAAAATTTCATAATCAAATTCCTTTTGGAAGCCCTTGAGCTAAAACGTTGGTAAATCTCAGTTTTTACCGGATTTTTCTATCTTTAAGGAAGCCTATATAAGGAACCTTATCCCATGATCAAATCAGACCTCAAGAACCCTAGACCCTCAAAGAAGGCAGCCGTCTCATTCTCTTCACGTTTTGCACATCCAAGCACCAAAATCACATCAAAAATCCCCGAAATCACCATCTAAACACATTTTTCGACTCCCAACACATCAACAATCATCAAACATCAACCAAAACACCTCCAAAATGTGAAGAACACCTTCAACAATCAACAACCAGAAGCTCAGGTCGAACTCAATCCGGAACCGGCACCATTGGAGCCTCCGAAGAATCCCGACGTGAAGAATCCTCCTGAATTCGAAGGTAAAACAGGTTGCAATTCCACTTTTCTAACTCTCCACGACCTTATTAACTCTCTGTCAAATTTTGGGTTCAAACTAACCTTTCTACGCTTCTGTATTGCTAATTACTTTTATTTCTGCCTTGTTACTTGTTCGTCAAGTTTCGTACATAATTCGACTTCAAACTGCAATCTATCAATTACTAACGAATTGTATACCTTTCAGGCTACACATGCATAAATTTTGAGCCGAAAACACCTTCGGGAACCACCATAAAACCCCTGTCCGTGGGTGGTCCGGGATCTCGGACCTATGGTCCGGGACCACGGACGGGTTGTCCGTGGCCACGGACACCCATGGACGGCGGCGGGATTTTAAAATTTTAAAATTTAGGTTTTGCTAAAGTATGTCCGGGCCTACGGACGTCCTGTCCGTGGCCCCGGACTTTTCAAATTTTTGTTTTTTGTTTAATTCGACTTTTATTTTCACATAGATTAACTAGGGTCCGTGGTTACGGACATTAGGTCCGTGGCTACGGACGGAAACAAAATTTGACCTAATTCTGCCTCCGAAACCCTAGTTTAGGTAATTTCAACTTTCACTTTTATTTTCAGTCAAAAATGCTAAAAACAAAAAAAAAGAAGCTCGCGCACTTAGGTTAAAACGACTCGTAATAAGCCGTAATTAAAAAGTAGAGGAAAAACGACTTCTAGGGGTAATGAAAGTAATTTGAACCCTAAATAAGTCGAATACCAAGCCCCCGAACCTAACTCTACCTTTCCTAATTCATCCTAGGTTAAAATTAGGTGGCGACTCATAATAGGTACCAGTGAGCTAGCCTAGGGTTTAATAATTATTGTTATATGACATAGTTGTTAATCTTAGGATATAAGTGGACCTAAAACCCGGTTAGGTCCTAATCAGCTTTAATCAACATAGGATAGGGTTTAAAATCGAGGCTCACAGGTCCGACCTAGAGAATTTGGGTCGGACGTGGGTCGGATGAAGTAGAATTTTTCAAACCCAGAATTACTGGAATGTACCGACCCAGTTGGTGGGTCGGCCGGTGGGTCGGACTGACCCAAAAACAAAAAAAATACAAAGAATATGACTTATGCAATTAACCTAGTGGTATAATGAAGGTAATCAAGAATAAGTTTGGGTATTAAACATGTCATACAACCATGTAAAATACTTAGTAAAATTTAAGTTAAGTAGTTAATTAACCAACGTTATTAATCATGTATAGGAGTGACCTACGGTGGAAACCAATCGAAGCAAGGACCAAGGTATGGTTTTCTTGCAGTCTGTTGCCTACCGGTTTACACCGGCTTGTGTGTTGTTTTTTTTTCTGTTTGTTTACGATCTTGTAAGACTTAAGCCATGTAATGAGTTTACGGTTGTTAATATTACTATGTTGTTAAGTGTGACTCATTTCCCTTGTGTGTGTGTAATAAGACTTAACCAATTGTATGTGATTGTTTGTTGAGTTCGACGTTGAACTTCTAAGAAGTGCTAACTAGGGAGTGAGAGTCCGGTAGTTCCGGCCACGCGTGTGAGTATGAGAGTTGATGTCATAACCGGTTCGATTCTTTTTGTATGTTATGGTTGTTTCCATTTTGGTTTTCAACTTCCCTTTAGCTTACCCAAGGCTATTTTACTGACTCACGTCGGGCCACCGGGGCATACTATGTATTGTTCGGTGTGCTTGGATCACTATATCCGACGCACCTGTGTTTAAGGTTATTCGTTCAATTTAACAGGACGGTAACGAGTTATGTAACGATCTTAGCATGGGTTTGGCAACATTCTCTAGGCTCTCCATGTGATCTAATTGTGTTGATTCGCTCCCTAAAAGGATTCGTTCTTGTATGTATGTGTGATGTTGTTATGCAATACTCTTGCTATGATATATATGTTGTATGTTTAAAATAAATGCCATGTCATCATGACAATTAGTTGCGCGTATCCCGGTAGCCGATGGGCTGCGCGTTAACCATACCAGCCAAGGGTGGCTGACCCCCTCGGGGACTCCATATTGATATTGTAGGATGCAGATCGAGGAAGTGGAATGGCTGTAGATTTTAGGCTGCAGAAATACTTTTGGTTATTTTGGATGTTGAGCCCGGGATGCGCCTGTGCTCCCGTGGCGTTGTATTTTGAACACCGTCGTGATTATAGTGGCAGTTGAACACAGTGGAAGTTTACAGTTACATGTTACAGTGACGGTTGTATCAAATACTCGGTATGTTGGTTATGTATATATGGATATTAGTACCTAATGCTCGGGAGTCTGATCATCAGACCGGTACGCTTGTATTATTCTGCCTTGTTAAACACGTGGGTGGTTAACGGCGTTGTAGCACCGAATCGTTTAGTTATCGTTTAGTTGTTATTTCCGCTGCGATTTCGTTTATTGTTAAGTGCGTAGTAGGGGTGTTACAAAAGTGGTATCAGACCGAAGTATCACTCTGATGACTAGAATACCGAGCTTAGGAATATACCGAGTTAGGAAACCTAACCATAGATACCTAAGTGAACAGTCATGAAAAGGTTAACCACTAACTAATTGTGGAGATACCTTGTTGTCGGGAAAACGTTACGACCGTTGGAACCGATAAGTGTGCAAGCACAGTGCTAATAAATGTTCGTGTGAATTCAGATGGCAGGTAGACCACGAGGTAGAGGCCGCAGACGCGGTACTGGTGATACCGGGAACCAGGGAGAGAACCCTACGGCGCAAGTTATGGCCGACGCTGTAACACCCCTCACCACAATCACGATATAATCCCTCACGTAGCAATAAATAAAAACGTCTCGCAGCGGAAAATGAATAACTATTACAAAACTCACTCGGGTGTCACCGGCCATTACTCGCCCATGCGAGCAACAAAGCCAAACTACATCCAACTTCCAACATAAACAAATCACTAACCGCAGTGATAACGAGAAACTCCTATACATCAAACTAAATCCATAAATCATAAACATCGACAAGTGAGCGTCTACCCAATCCTGAAAAATACATAACCTTACCATAAGACCATACACCATCTTCATTGCTATACAACATCTCCATGTGTAGTAACAAAAGTAAAACTCCAATTACCCTGTACCTGCTCTTCAGCTCCGACAATGATCAACAACCTGTAATGGTGTAGTATCAGCGATAGACGCTGAGTATGCCGGGCCTGGACCCTAATGGTCACTTGTCATTTAATCATCTTATTATTAGATCGGTTTCATGCTTTACCATTTTACAGTTATAAACAATACTGTAATAAACATGTATAATATACATAATCATCCATACAAATATTCATAGATATTCAACCATCCATCCAATCCAACAATCATTTAATAACACAAGCCACAATTATATATCGAACGTATCGAACAACCACAATATGATGTACAATGTACAACCGCCGTAGCTTATACCATCCTTTATTAATTTATTTTAGTTTGGCCTTCAAGACCCCATCCATAAGTACAATGTACATTCGTCGTAGCGTACAGTTTCCATAGTTAATTTAATTTGGCCTTTAAGGCCCCAACCATCCAAACCATGTTTTATTATTAATATCAGTTGGGCGTCATGTTAGAACAACCCGATAACCTCACCATGGACAGTAGTCCTCCCGTACACACAAAGGTGCTCATTTCGCCAGAGGTCCGGAGGCCCCTGACTCTCTTATGTCTCGTAAGACGTCCATAAAAAGGCCGTAGCCACCTGATCCACGATCCAGTTTGGGCTCGTTGGATATAACCTGGAGCGGAATCCAATTAGGAAACCCCTCAGTGATCACAAATGCGCAACCAAGTGGTTCGTAAACCACCGGGATTCCTCACCTCATCTCATACCATCTCTCTCATAATGTTTAGGATCTGCTCTTAGTCTTATGGAGAATAATTATTAATTAGCGGCCCAATGGGTCACGCATACCTAGAAGTCATCTAGGTTATGTTCATGTTCGAGATCCATGCTCTAGAGACCGATAATGTCGTGACTCATCCTAAGTGTTTTACTTAGGTTACCATATACTTAATATTAATATCATGGTATTATATCAAGTAACCGTCATGTCATCACAACGCGTATGTATGTTTATATAAGTCGATCTATAGTCAACGTAGTGTTAGTCCCGTAGGACGCCCATGCATAAATAAATAATGCAGTAACACTTAATCACATACATGTAACCACACACATAATACAAGTTATATCAACCAAATCCGAGCCCAAGGAGCAACCTTAGGTCAACTCGGATCAAACCCCTTTACATACCGTTCACCCTGATCGTATTACGGTGGAGTATGAATCAGCAAGATCCTACACTCCGTGTAGTCCGCTAGCTCGTCAAGCGTCTTGTCAGAAGTATAATCTAAACGGTATGTGACAGCCCAGCCCAATCAACCCACATGTGTGATATTGTCCGCTTTGGCACGCAGGCCGCACGGATTTGTTCCTGGGGTTTCGCCCCAAAACGCGTCACACAAGGGAGAGGTATCCATGCACCTATAAGGCACACTTCGTTCTCCTCCCCAATCGATGTGGGAGGTAACCCTCTCTGGGTGTTACACTCCACCCCCCCTCACGGGAGCCCAACGCCCTCGCGGGCCCACTGGCACATCGACCTGGGTCTGGCTCTGATACCATCTGTGACAGCCCAGCCCAATCAACCCACATGTGTGATATTGTCCGCTTTGGCACGCAGGCCGCACGGATTTGTTCCTGGGGTTTCGCCCCAAAACGCGTCACACAAGGGAGAGGTATCCATGCACCTATAAGGCACACTTCGTTCTCCTCCCCAATCGATGTGGGAGGTAACCCTCTCGGGTGTTACACGGTAATAAACTATAAGTCAGTCTCCATGACTAACTACATCCGGTATTTCCGAATACAAGTAACCCCGACAGTTTCACCCCTGTTTTCTACAGTTGTTTGTTACGGGCTTCTCTAAATCAGTCGGGTTTGTTACATTCTTTTTCGTATTGTATCATTCAAAGACTCATAACATATAGTTCGTAACTCTATTTTTTAAAAATAACCACCACCATTAAATCATATGGTTTCCAACCAAAATATATATCCACCTTATATACACTATTCTTGTGTATGTATATATTTACCACATAGGTAATTCCCATGAGTTTAATAAACTCTTATATTTTATGTTACATTTTATCATCTTCTTTTAGATGATCATTCCCATTAGTTGTATTATATCATACAACTTGTGTTAAGATTATTATCCTTATATTATGTAACATTTTATGTTGTATAATTACAACTCCTAAGGTTTATTCAATAAATACCTTAGTTTATTAATCCCATTTATTTATAGTTTGTCACATTATTTTATGTGAGTACCCTTCCTTATATTAATTCCATCTAAACCATATCATTGTCATAACATTTATAACATTATAGACCTTAGTCTAAAATTCATTTTCCAACTCTTGTTAACTTGGTATAGCCCTTAACTTTATTTAAATTCCGTTTTGACCACATAACATTATGTAATGTTATACCATATTCTAATATCATTTGATATGATATTTTATTTCCCTTAACTTATAACCCATAGTTTTATACAAAACTATTTTATATTGCCTCTTAGGCACGACAAGGAAATTTTATTTTTCCATAAACCATAGTTTCCTTAATTTACAAAATCACCCCTTAAATCATACCATGTTATATATTCCATTTAATATGACATTTCTAACTTATAAAAGAGTATAACCTATGGTTATTTTTTGTAAATTCCGAACAGCCCTTGTGCTATTCTATAATTGCCATTTGGCCCTATTTATAACATATAGTTTACCATATCATTAAAACTATATTTTATACACATAACTTATTAAATTCTCTTAATAATTCTAAAAATCACCAAATTCCACCAAAGGGTTATAAATATCCTTATTAACCCATATACTTTCGATATTTACCATTCCACCATCTATTTTTCTCCAAAGTGTCATAATGACATAATAACTATATATTATACATATATAGTTCATTCTAATTCCATAAACAACCCAATAAATTCCTAAAAATTGCTAATAGCCCATGGGTGTTTAAAATACCATTGTACACCCTTTATTTCGGTAATAACAAGTTTACCACATATGTTAGTGTGACACCCCAACTACTAACGACACACTTAACAACACCTTGCAGCGGAAATCACAACTCACAACATAACTTAACCCTTGGTGTTACACGCCGTTAGCCACCCACGTGGCTAACAAGGATAACATACATACATTGTACCGGTCTGATGGACTAAACTCCCGAGCAACTACACATAAATCCCGTTCCATGTCCAACAATCATTATATACTTACATTACAACTGTACCGAGTAATTACCAACTAACGCCGATACAATTTCGGTGTTACAACACCTACAGCGCATCCAAAATTTTCATGACTACCCACATACAATCAACTACCCCGTCCTACTCTCGAACGGCTTCCAGTTCCTTGTACCTGAAACAGGAAAGAGAAAGAAAAGGGTGGCCCCTAAGGGGCTCAGCACCTTTGCTGGTATGGTAATCCCGCAGCCCGCATGCTACCGGGCCACGCACAACTAGTTGTCGTCTTAGCATGCGATTGATTTTATTTAAACATACACAACTACAGTCATACTTCATGCTTAAAAGTAAACATCCATTAGTAGGACACAAACACAAGATTAGCACACACAACGTAACAACACACTTCACTTGATAACAAACACAACTTGGTTCCGTTCTTCTTAGAGAACATAAACTTTACTTAGGGAGTGCCGGGGTGATATAAGCCCGAGCACAACATACATACATTTTCTTTACTTAGGTGTGGCGGCCTCATCTAGGACCGATCACACCTTGCACAGTTTCCCCTAGCTCCAATAGTGATGAGGTAGGTAAGCCTTGGTTAAGCTTGTGGGGTGGTTGTAATTCAAGGAAGAAAAACAACCATAACATAATAAAGAGGGAGTCGAAGCGGACTTAGGCATCAACACCCTACCAACATTACACATAATTTCCCTCCTATCCTGATGTGGAGGTCGGGTAGGTAAGCTTTGGCTAAGCTAGTGGGAGGTCGAACATCCAAGAAGGATAAACAACCCTTAACATAACAGAGTGGGAGTTAATTCACACATATACGTCAACTCCCAAACAACACGCGCGACCGGAACGACCGGATTCCTCACCATACATAACATATACATTAGTTGAAGGTTCCTTTATGGAACTTATCACATACATCACATAGTGTTACTAACTCTGTTAGACACATAAGGGAAGTAACATCCCTTTTTAACAAACATGGATAACTGTATCCGATAGCAACAACACACAAACAAAGTCACATACATCACACATTGTCACAACATACACAAACGCATGG
The DNA here is from genome assembly GCA_023374045.1 of Limonium bicolor. Lineage (NCBI taxonomy): Eukaryota > Viridiplantae > Streptophyta > Magnoliopsida > Caryophyllales > Plumbaginaceae > Limonium > Limonium bicolor. Next base: position 53,691,406 of record CM041776.1, read on the forward strand.
ATAGCCGTAGTTAGAACGGTCCCGTGGGTTGGGACGTTTATTCCGAATACCGATCTCTTATGTGAACCTAAGGTCGGTTAGCTATTATTTAACACATAATTAGGGTTAGCGGTATCGGAATTAATTACGCCACAAAATGAATTACTATAAACTCATTTCATGCTTTATCTTGCAAGGTGGCAAACACACAGAAAAACACATTGGCATACAAGCCGGTGTAATCCGGTAGGACAGGTTGCAAGAAAACCATACCTGTCACCATGGTCCACTCTAATGTGTCCTCTTATGTTCCTCGAATAACTCTCGAAAACTGGTAACATTATAATTGCTTTCATTAACATCGGGGTAATATGATTGTTTAACATCTAATGGCCATAGTTAACCCCGTTAACTAGATAAATAACTTCACATTTTTAACTTGTTTTACTTTCACATTTTACTACAACTTTTCACTCACTTAATTGTCATTATAACTCACCTAACATGTTTTAAACAACCTTATAACATTATTCCATAGCAATCCTCATCATTAGAAGCCTAAAATTTTTTTTTTTTATAAGTGGCCGACCGACCCACCCTGGGTAGGTCGCCTGGGTGGGTCGGGTGCAGAGAGCATCCGAGTTACAGAATTCAGCCCGACCGACCCAGTCTGGGGTAGGTCGCCTGGGTAGGTCGGCTGCAGAACCCCTCTTAATTCTCTACTTGAACTCCAAACTCACCTCAATTCTCACCCAATCTTTCCCAATCATTTCCACATGTTTCCTACATGTTTAAACACCCATTAGGTCCCCTAAATCACCTTAGTTCCTCCACCAAATTCATTACTCAATTCTAAATCAACTTACACAATTTTTCCTCATTCCATTCAAGCACTTATGCCAATTTTCTTTCTTCAATGCTACAGATTTTTGTTCTAATCTTTACCATTTAATACTCCTCTACCAATGCCACTTCTAGCATTCTAAGTACATTATCTTACCATTCTAATTCTTCCCATTCCTAAATCCTTTTCCAAATCTGTTACAAAGTGGTTATCTACACACCTTAAGCTCTCTAAATACTCCTAGTTCTTCTCTAACAAGTCCAAGGCACTTATACACATTTCTGCTACAGATTTTGCATCACTTCACACCATTCTCCAACTACCATTCCAAGGCTATTAAACCACTCTACTCAACACTACAAACATCAAGGTTCTCCATTCACCAAGCCATCATCAAAACACTCATTTTCTAACAAAATTTCGCCATAACCTCCCCATAAACTTAACATCTCCCAAACCATCAATTCACATCAACTTTACATTCCTAATCTAGCCACACCCAATAGGGTCCTACCAGCACATAATATCCATTCAAAATTCACCAAACAACACTAAAACAATTCCCAAATCACTTGGCTCCAAGGCCCTTCATTCATACTAACATTTCACAAAATCCAACTAATCACAATCAAACACATTATTGCTCCAGATTTTATTTTCTTTTATTTTTCCCAAACCCAATTCTAAAACAATTAATATAGGCATTAAGGTATATTTCTTACCTTAATCCACAAGTTTCTCCTCAATCCTCCTCTTGCTCCTCATCTCCTCAAAACGGTCAAGAGGGAATGGAGTTTCAAAACTCCATCCCAACATTCAAGAAACACAAAACATACTCAATTAATTAGCTAAACCCTTAGGAAATCTCAATCCAATCAAAGGGCTTAGAACACAAGTTAGGGTTTACCTTTTTGGGCCTTTCAAGAGAGGTTCTCACCCTTGAATCAAGAAGGAGATTATTCCACCATTGGAGAGTTGGATTGAAGCTCAAAATCAAGAAGAAAAACAAGGTGTGAGAGAGGGCAAAATCGGCCAGCTCTACAAGATGGAGAAAAATGAGGTTTTTCATGAAGATTTTTACCTTGTTTGAAAGAGGAGACTCCAAGCTTTCCATTGGTGCCATTTTCTCTTCAAATGGGAAAAACCCATGGAGATGAACTTCATTATTTTCGGATTTTGAAAAGAGGGAAGTGTAGAGCTTGGTGAGAGGATCACAAATATGTAATTATTTTTGTGATTTAAGCTTGGAGCTAGCTTGGACAAGGAGAAGAAGTGGAGGAAGCCATGGGGGTTGCAATGTTGTTCAGCAACAGAGAGAGAGAGAAAAAATCGCTTGAGGAAGAAGGAAGAGGAAAGAGAGGGGAAAAAGAAAATAAAGGAGGAGAGAGAGTGTGGGTGGGTATAAGTTATTTTTGTTTTATTGCTTTTTGACTTATTTAACTAGCTAATAGTCAAGAGTGTGAGAGAGCTAATTAACATATTAAAACCGGCCCCCTTACAGTAACACATGCTGGAGCGTTTTTAATTTTTTTACAGAAACACTCGTTATTTACCGGTTTGACACTATTCACTAACCGGGCCCGTTTTCCGGATTTTTTTCGTTTATTTAATTTTAATGGTTATTAAACTCTCATTAATGTTTAATTATAGTCATTGAATCAACTATTTTTTACGGGGTCGTTTGACTATTTAAAGTCACGTTTTCGGGTTTTCTCGAAGAATGCACTTTAGGACTCCGTTAACGTTTTAACGCGTTATTGAACCCGTTTTTTCCGGAATTTTTCCCACATGTTATTAATGTGTAATTAGGGTATAAAAATATATTTATAAACCCAGTGAAGGTTTATACCTCCTAAATAATTAAATACGCGTTTTCACATTTTGTGACTTTTACGCATTTTCTTTTTCTTTTTGGTTTTTATTTCTTCACCAAAAATCTTAAGGACTTATTTAGCCTTAGATAATCATGATCACATAATTAATTAACATATTAAGGTTTGGGGTATTTCAATCTATCCCCCTTAAAAGAACTTCGTCCTCGAAGTTCACACTTCCCACACATCATCGGGTTAGAATACGGAGATTACTTGCAACATAAAACTTCCATAACCAACATATTTTACATCACAACCTCGGACTTAACGGTCCGGGTAACACATCCACATCCATGCATAAATAACATACTTACATAGTAATGTCGGACTTGATGGTCCGGCTACCTTAACAACATTGTTCCAACATAACAACCCTTAGACTCTTAGGTCTGGGTAACATAACAACATTTAGACACTTAGGTCTTGATGACATAACAACCTTTAGACACATAGGTCAAAATAATAATTATTACCATACACACAAACATGTCTTAGCATGTATATCAACCAGAAATTCCTTTTCCATCTCTTCATGGGTTCGAGACCCATGTTGAGTACATATACACTGTGATCCCGCAGAACCCGGTCGCGATGGACACCTTCTGGTCCCCGTTCCTTTGGGAGATCAAAACAATTGCATACATCTTTAAAATATACTTCTCATGTCACCGGTCCGAAGACAAAGGCTCATACGTCCTCAGCTCGTGAGCAAGTAATACGAAAATACTCTATATGAGGTTAAGTAGAATGAAATCCTTTATTGGAAAATACCAATTGAAGATCCTTTTACAAGGTCAAGTAAAAGTAGTCCTTCCTTTGAAAATACCACTTAAGAATCTTAGCGATATTAATTGAAGTCTTGAAAATACCAAATGAAAATTTGGAACCACCAATTTAAAATTCCTTTGAAAACACCATACAACTCCAAGTCCAATTATTGTTAACTGCATCTCATTCTTGATGTGGTTATTTGTGATCACTTATAGGGAGTTTCAAGAATCATCCAACACAAATGTGATCAGCCTCAGTGTTGAACTATCTTTCCACCCCAATTTGTGTTCGGCTTCCCTTGATTCATGATAATCAAGTTTCACCTCCCACTTCATTTTCAAACAACAACTAATTCAAACATGTACATTTTCTATCTTTTAATCCATCTAGTCATAATCATTACATCTCCAAGGGATAGAACTCCGTCTATCAATCATCATATTCAACTTAATCCAAGTTACCTAGGGAATTTAATTCTTACTAGGTTCTATATCGGTTTCATACCTCTCATAAGTCACCACACCGTATATATATACATATAACTAATATATATTTTTTTATCAAATATAATACACTATATTACATTTGGTATCTATGAACATATATTGTCGGGGTTTTAGTTCCCCCGGGAGTTTTCTACTCCCTTATACTTATACTTTCACATACATCCGTTAACACAATAAACACACTTATCACAATGGTATTCGCATCTTCTGTGCGCAATTACCACAATTAACCATGAATGAATGTGTATGTTTATGTAACACACGCACCAATCATCAAAACAAATCATTTTGTGCTATGCACACCATAGTTCACGTACATTGTACGGTAAAACACACTAAACGGTTTTGCGCTCTACCCCCTTAAAAGGGATTACGCCCACGTAATCAATCACTTAACATTGGTTTAAAATGTTCTACCGTCGTGAAGTGTTTTATCTCCACGCGGTCTGTTATACAACGTGTTCTGGTTAGAGGATCTTAACCATATTGGCGGTTTAGTCCCTAAACCAAGAATTTTCCTTAGAGTTTATTTAATTCATAACCAGTTTTGATTCTGGCCTGTGAAACTTCTAGGCATTAATAATTGCCATTCACTCATGTTCACAACGCACATCTAACTCTTGAATCGTTGGCTCACTAGTTTCTGCTGCGCGACTCATGAACTTCGAGCTTAGTTTGCCCCCTTCATTATTCTTACTGTATTGTATATCTTCGATTATCACCTTCATCTTGGTAATAACGATTTCTCAACCGACGCGTGGTATTTCTTACCAAGAGCGAGTTCGGTGAGTTACAAACTTTCTATCCACTTCCATGATAATTTACTATGTATGCTGCTATGTATTTCACAATGTTTAACTTGATTTCTTCTGACTTATTGTCGGTTGAGATTGAGCTACTACCTAAGGTGTAGTGCTCTCTCGGTTATTTCCCACACTGAGGTATATTCCATACCAATTTTGGTATCTAGTGTTACCGCAGTCACTTATGGCTAATCGTGCCTCCACGTTTTGTTCTGAACAAGTATTCTTTCATTGGTACGACCCTGTATTTCCTATGCATCGGTCATTATAGCGTTATAAGTCTCTTTCTACCACCACCATTAACATTTCCCAAATTCCTAACTATCTCACTCGATCATTACTGTGCAAGTGCAATACCAAAACACTCAGTCATACAGAGTGCAGAGGAGTAAACTCTTGGCATTAACTCTCTTATGGGATTGTAATAGGAATGAACACGTGTTTCACTGAGACTCTCATCTCGTAATACTTGCTACTAGCTTATTGCCCAGTTATTTGCTATCACTTACCGTTGTATTTCCACTGAGTCTATCTCATAACCGTGCTCAGTTGCCATATTATCATTTAACAACACTTATACAACGGTCGCTTATTGTGACCGTGCTCTTATTTCTTGTACCACAATGTCTCACATTGTATCCACGGTCATGCTAGCTTCTGCACATGTACTTCATCATTCGTGTTACGGCTCATCATTCATTTGGGTGACCACTGAATACACTATTTTTCGGGTCTTTATGCTCCTTGAGCGTTGTTCATTTAGCATAGGTATCCCCACTCTTAAAGCAGTGGTTCGTTCTCCGCTCTATTTACTTGTATGACATATACTTCCACAATCGATCACATTTACATAACACATTTTATTTGTGGCTTATAAGCCTTACTGCCTCGAGCTCTGCCCGTTGTAGGCGTCCACAACTTACATGGTTTAGATTGGTATGGGCTCCATGACAGGTCGTAGTAGCACGGTTCCTTTCATGGGATGCCCCTTCAAGGATGTCAAACTTCCTTCTGACGACTTGTGTTTAAATTGGTGTTAATTTCAGCCTTTGCGTTTCTGTCACGTATCTTGTTCAACCATTGTTGACCCAAACACCCTTTTAAGGATGACTCCTGTGTGTTATTAGGTTATGCCTTTTCATTGGCTTGCACTCATTGGTATGTTTAATTTCTACTTCGCCCCGCGTTCTTTGCTGGGTTGAATATTCTCCCTAGTGAGATTGATATCTCTAGTGATCATCTCGGGAGTCTCATCCGATCATGCACATTAACATATCCATAGTAGGCATGCCTCCATATATAGGCTGGGTACTTACTCTAGCTATTGTGTTCATCCATCCAGATCCTTAAGACATATGCGATGTCTTGAAATACCCTAACCTTATATGTTAATTAATTATGTGATCATGATTATCTAAGGCTAATTACGTCCTTAAGATCATTGGTGAAGAAATAAAAACCAAAAAGAAAAAGAAAATGCTAAAAGTCACAAAACGTGAAAACGCGTATTTAATTTATTTAGGAGTATAAAACCTTCACTGGGTTTATAAATATATTTATACCCTAATTACACATTAATAACATGTGGGAAAAATTCCGGAAAAAAACGGGTTCAAATAACGCGTTAAAACGCTAACGGAGTCCTAAAGTGCGTTCTTCGAGAAAAACCCGAAAACGTGGCTTTAAATAGTCAAACGACCCGTAAAAATTATAGTTGATTCAATGACTATAATTAAACATTAATGAGAGTTTAATAACCATTAAAATTAAATAAACGAGAAAAATCTGGAAAACGGGCCCGGTTAGTGAATAGTGTCAAACCGGGTAAATAAACGAGTGTGTTTGTAAAAAAAATTAAAAACGCTCCAGCATGTGTTACTGTAAGGGGGCCGGTTTTAATATGTTAATTAGCTCTCTCACACTCTTGACTAGTTAGCTAGTTAAATAAGTCAAAAAGCAATAAAACAAAAAGTAACTTATACCCACCCACACTCTCTCCTCCTTTATTTTCTTTTTCCCTCTCTTCCTCTTCCTTCTTCCTCAAGCTATTTTCTTCTCTCTCTCTCTGTTGCTGAACGACATTGCAGCCCCCATGGCTTCCTCCACTTCTTCTCCTTGTCCAAGCTAGCTCCAAGCTTAAATCACAAAAATAATTACATATTTGTGATCCTCTCACCAAGCTCAACACTTCCCTCTTTTCAAAATCCGAAAATAATGAAGTTCATCTCCATGGGTTTTTCCCATTTGAAGAGAAAATGGCACCAATGGGAAGCTTGGAGTCTCCTCTTTCAAACAAGGTAAAAATCTTCATGAAAAACCTCATTTTCTCCATCTTGTAGAGCTGGCCGATTTTGCCCTCTCTCACACCTTGTTTCCTTCTTGATTTTGAGCTTCAATCCAACTCTCCAATGGGGAATAATCTCCTTCTTGATTCAAGGGTGAGAACCTCTCTTGAAAGGCCCAAAAAGGTAAACCCTAACTTGTGTTCTAAGCCCTTTGATTGGATTGAGATTTCCTAAGGGTTTAGCTAATTAATTGAGTATGTTTTGTGTTTCTTGAATGTTGGGATGGAGTTTTGAAACTCCATTCCCTCTTGACCGATTTTGAGGAGATGAGGAGCAAGAGGAGGATTGAGGAGAAACTTGTGGATTAAGGTAAGAAATATACCTTAATGCCTATATTAATTGTTTTAGAATTGGGTTTGGGAAAAATAAAAGATGAAATAAAATCTGGAGCAATAATGTGTTTGATTGTGATTAGTTGGATTTTGTGAAATGTTAGTATGAATGAAGGGCCTTGGAGCCAAGTGATTTGGGAATTGTTTATAGTGTTGTTTGGTGAATTTTGAATGGATATTATGTGCTGGTAGGACCCTATTGGGTGTGGCTAGATTAGGAATGTAAATTTGATGTGAATTGATGGTTTGGGAGATGTTAAGTTTATGGGGAGGTTATGGCGAAATTTTGTTAGAAAATGAGTGTTTTGATGATGGCTTGGTGAATGGGAGAACCTTGATGTTTGTAGTGTTGAGTAGAGTGGTTTAATAGCCTTGGAATGGTAGTTGGAGAATGGTGTGAAGTGATGCAAAATCTGTAGCAGAAATGTGTATAAGTGCCTTGGACTTGTTAGAGAAGAACTAGGAGTATTTAGAGAGCTTAAGGTGTGTAGATAACCACTTTGTAACAGATTTGGAAAAGGATTTAGGAATGGGAAGAATTAGAATAGTAAGATAATGTACTTAGAATGCTAGAAGTGGCATTGGTAGAGGGAGTATTAAATGGTAAAGATTAGAACAAAAATCGGTAGCATTGAAGATAGAAAAATTGGCATAAGTGCTAGAATGGAATGAGGAAAAATTGTGTAAGTTGTGGTGGAGGAACTAAGGTGATTTAGGGGACCTAATGGGTGTTTAAACATGTAGGAAACATGTGGAAATGATTGGGAAAAGATTGGGTGAGAATTGAGGTGAGTTTGGAGTTCAAAGTAGAGAATTAAGAGGGGTTCTGCAGCGACCTACCCAGGCGACCTACCCCAGACTAGGTCGGTCGGGCTGAATTCTGTAACTCGGATGCTCTCTGCACCCGACCCACCTAGGCGACCTACCCAGGGTGGGTCGGTCGGCCACTTATAAAAAAAAATTTTTTAGGCTTCTAATGATGAGGATTGCTATGGAATAATGTTATAAGGTTGTTTAAGACATGTTAGGTGAGTTATAATGACAATTAAGTGAGTGAAAAGTTGTAGTAAAATGTGAAAGTAAAACAAGTTAAAAATGTGAAGTTATTTATCTAGTTAACGGGGTTAACTATGGCCATTAGATGTTAAACAATCATATTACCCCGATGTTAATGAAAGCAATTATAATGTTACCAGTTGTTCGAGAGTTATTCGAGGAACATAAGAGGACACATTAGAGTGGACCATGGTGACAGGTATGGTTTTCTTGCAACCTGTGTCCTACCGGATTACACCGGCTTGTATGCCAATGTGTTTTTCTGTGTGTTTGCCACCTTGCAAGATAAAGCATGAAATGAGTTTATAGTAATTCATTATTGTGGCGTAATTAATTCCAATACCGCTTAACCCTAATTATGTGTTAAATAATAGCTAACCGACCTTAGGTTCACATAAGAGATCGGTATTCGAATAAACGTCCCAACCCACGGGAACGTTCTAACTACGACTATCCGTGCGTTTGTGTATGTTGTGACTATGTGTGATGTATGTGACTTTGTTTGTGTGTTGTTGCTATCGGATACAGTTATCCATGTTTGTTAAAAAGGGATGTTACTTCCCTTATGTGTCTAACAGAGTTAGTAACACTATGTGATGTATGTATGTGATAAGTTCCATAAAGGAACCTTCAACTAATATGTATATGTTATGTATGGCGAGGAATCTGGTCGTTCCGGTCGCGCGTGTTGTTTGGGAGTTGACGTATATATGTGAATTAACTCCCACTCTGTTATGTTAAGGGTTGTTTATCCTTCTTGGATGTTCGACCTCCCACTAGCTTAGCCAAAGCTTACCTACCCGACCTCCACATCGGGATAGGAGGGAAATTATGTGTAATGTTGGTAGGGTGTTGATTCCTAAGTCCGCTTCGACTCCCTCTTTATTATGTTACGGTTGTTTTTCTTCCTTGAATTACAACCACCCACAAACTTAACCAAGGCTTACCTACCTCATCACTATTGGAGCTAGGGGAAACTGTGCAAGGTGTGATCGGTCCTAGATGAGGCCGCCACACCTAAGTAAAGAAAATGTATGTATGTTGTGCTCGGGCTTATATCACCCCGGCACTCCCTAAGTAAAGTTTATGTTCTCTAAGAAGAACGGAACCAAGTTGTGTTTGTTATCAAGTGAAGTGTGTTGTTACGTTGTGTGTGCTAATCTTGTGTTTGTGTCCTACTAATGGATGTTTACTTTTAAGCATGAAGTATGAGTGTAGTTGTGTATGTTTAAATAAAATTAATCGCATGCTAAGACGACAACTAGTTGTGCGTGGCCGGTAGCATGCGGGCTGCGGGATTACCATACCAGCAAAGGTGCTGAGCCCCTTGGGGGCCACCCTTTTCTTCTCTTTCCTGTTTCAGGTACAAGGAACTGGAAGCCGTTCGAGAGTTGGACGGGGTAGTTTATTGTATGTGGGTAGTCATGAAAATTGTGGATGCGCTGTAGGTGTAGTAAGACCGAAATTGTATCGGCGTTAGTTGGTAATTACTCGGTACAGTTGTAATGTAAGTATATAATGATTGTTGGACATGGAACGGGATTTATGTGTAGTTGCTCGGGAGTTTAGTCCATCAGACCGGTACAATGTATGTATGTTAGCCTTGTTAGCCACGTGGGTGGCTAACGGCGTGTAACACCAAGGGTTAAGTTATGTTGTGAGTTGTGATTTCCGCTGCAAGGTGTTGTTAAGTGTGTCGTTAGTAGTTGGGGTGTTACAAAAAGTGGTATCAGAGCCAGACCCAGGTCGGTGTGCCAGTGGGCCCGCGAGGGCGCTGGGCTCCCGTGAGGGGGGGTGGAGTGTAACACCCAGAGAGGGTTACCTCCCACATCGATTGGGGAGGAGAACGAAGTGTGCCTTATAGGTGCATGGATACCTCTCCCTTGTGTGACGCGTTTTGGGGCGAACCCCAGGAACAAATCCGTGCGGCCTGCGTGCCAAAGCGGACAATATCACACATGTGGGTTGATTGGCTGGGCTGTCACAGTTATAAAAATATTACCCTAAGGTACTTATCTTGTTATAAAACCTTAAATAAGTTATCTAACTTATTTATTTTGGTCAAAACCTAGCATATGGTCAAGGTTGACCTCCTTAATATTTCCTTGACCATCAATTCCTAATAATTACGGTTTTAACCCTTAAGTTTCCAAAACTCACTATTTAACGACAAAACTTTAAAATCTTATAAACTTTATTTTAACTCCTTTTAACCTCTAATTTTTGGCCTTATTATTCTAAAGCCCCTAAATTTAATTTATTTACACTTAAGACCCCATTTCTTTCCGGTAATAATTATATATCACCTAAACTTAAATAAAAGCTTGTAAATGCATAAATAAAATGGCCTAAAATACATGGCCTTATTACAAACATTTGCTTGCAAAATAAATTACACATAAATGTCCCAAAAACACTTATAATTCTTGGCCTCACCATAGATTCTTTGTTTAATTACCAAACTTCCACATAATGTCTTAAATTTGACATTTATGTTACTTAATCACTTAGATAAATTTACTAAGCCATTTCTTTAAACATTTTAAGGTCAAAAATGACCTTACTACCATGTTCTCTCACGGCAATAATTATAGAAATAGCTTAGAACATTTTAACTTAGCAAAGTTAATGTTTAAGTGATTTATACCTTGATTTAGCTTAGATTAAGCCTTGTTTGGATTCGCCACCTTAAGGAGAGTTTCTCCAAAGCTTGATTTACTTGTCTTCATGTAGAAAACAAGACATGATTAAACTCCAAACATGAGCTAACCATGAGAAGTAATTTAAATCATGAAAATCATGAATTTTTACCTTAAATCTCCAAGTTTATTGGAGTGAGATCTCGGCCCTATTTTTCCAGAAGAGAAAAAGTATCAAAACTCTCTTAATAACAAGGTATAAAACCGTGGGTAAATTAGCTTGGAAGATAGCTAAGTTTTACCTTGTTTAAGATGCCAAAAATGGTGTTTTTGGCTTGGATCTAGCTACTCCTTGTAGATCTTGGTATACCAACTGAATCCACATGAAAAGGAGAAGAAAATAAGGCTAGGGAACCAAGTTTTACAACCGAAATTCACAAGGAAGAAGAGGTGTGTGCTTAGAGCACATTTTTACCTTAAATGGTCAAGACTTGAAATTTTCTCCTTAGATCTTGTTATGGCCGAGAATCAATCTTCCTTTAACCTCCAAAACACTCTACATAGATGTATAGAAAAGGTTGGAGTCTAGACCAATCGAAAAAGGAAAGAAAGATGAAGAAAATGGGCATTTTTATGCCATAGGAGCTTACCTAGAGCTTGAGCTCTCTCCAATGGAGCTTGGTATTCTTAACTTCGGTCAAGAGAAGCCAAAGGGAGAGTTTGGCAATGAGCTCCACGGTTGGAATGGAGCTAATGAGGCAAATGACCTAATTTTGGCTTAAAACACATTTTTGCATTTTTTTATGATTTAAGTGACTTGATGACTCACCAAGGTTGATTGCAATTGATAAATTCGTTGGAGACAACAGCAAGGGGCAGCCGGCTATGATAGGAAAGGTGGGTGAATTATTTGAGCATAATTGATTCAATAATGGTGTAATAATGTAACTTTTAACAATTAATTAATGAAATGAGTCATCACTCTTGTCTTGTCCTTGCTTGGAGCCTTGTGTCAACCGTGTAACAAGGAGAGGAGAGGCTCCTCAATCGGCTCCAACCTCACATGGGTAAGCAAGTGGTAAGTTACTTTTGTGTTTTATATGTAAAAGTGTACTTTTCCTTATTTTATGTAAAAGTAAGGTAGTATAATTAATTGTCACATGGGACTTGTCTCTTGGTCTGTTTAGAGACTTAGTGAACCTATTTTATGCAGTCCAATTCGTGGTCAATGGTCAACATTGACCAACTTAGTCAATGTTGACCCAAACGGGCCCCACTTTAGGGTTTTATTAATATTTTAATATTAAATTTGTAAAAATTCGTATATTTCTGGAATTGAATTCCTAATATCATATAATATGATATTTTATTATATTTAAAGGTAATTATAACCTTTTAGCCCATTTAAAACCAATTTAGAAGTCAATTACACAAAAACGTGCTTTAAGGAGTTTTAGTGCACATTTTGTGTCGCAAGGTGTTTCTGAGCTTGGTTTTCTTTGACAATGGTTTTGTTGTGTTCCTTACATGATATTTGATCATGGTATCCAATTTTATATCATTTAGAGGTCATTAGACCTTTAAGGTATTCTTAGAGCACCTTTTTCCTCTACTTGACCTTGAAGCATGAAAGTGCTTGTTCTTTATGTTGGAGTGTTGTCCAACGGTTGTAGTATGTTTAGTAATGTGTTAATATGCTTAGGACAAATTTTTAGGTCCTAAGTAGTTCATTTGGGTATTTGTTTACCCTAAACAGTCAAAGGGTGCAACATCTTGTTTTATGTTGACCACTGTTGTTCTCAGTTGACTTTTAAGGCATGTTTAGGCCTTAATTAATGTGATTAGATATTTAATCCATGTTTTATTAATTTGAGGTATTTCAATCTACCCCCCTTAAAAAGACTTCGTCCCGAAGTCTCTTAATCAAATATGTAAGTATATAGATGTATAACTACCCATTATTCCCACAATGTATATCTATGTGATATATCATTTACACACATCGTATTGCGCTTATACAGCACATAGCCATCACGTTGTGGCGTTAGTTCAATCATATATGGATATAGGTGATCCATCAGCACCATCATTTCCTATCAGTTCTACTAACCCTGACAACCTCCCTGAGGTGTCCATAACATTCCATTGTTCCACATTCCATATCTAATGATTCATTTCGTATCTAGGCGATACCATATGTAATCATTCTATAAAGCAATATGAATACATATCACAAATAGCATAAGAAAAGTGTTACACACATGGTGTACATACAATCATTCGAACAAGTATCTCGTAAGATACATACATACAAGTGCACATTCACACACAAACAACCCAAACAACGCACACCCCGCGTACCAACCATAACCAACAAAACCAATTCACTGTATGCCATGCTTACGAAACAATTCACTGTATACCATGCATACTAAACAAACAAACCTCGTATGCCCCGCACCACCAACTTTGTATGCAATGCATACTAATCAAACAAAATTTAGTGCACACATGTGCACAGCCAAGAGGCTCTACCCCCCTTAAAAAGGGTTACGCCCCCGTACCCCACGTATAGAACAGCCGCTCAACAAGGAGTGCTGGATACTTGGCTCTCAAAGAGTTCACCAACTCGTGGATTATCCTCATATCAGAGAGACGGGTATGACTCTAGCCCTTCAGGGCTCCAATATACATAAAGGGTGTGGCACTAAACTATTTGTGCTCTCTCCCAAGTTCATTCTTATGGGCCCACTCGCTCCGTATGAGGTGCAGACCCATGAACATAGGCTCAATTTGCCTCTTTTTTTTCCATTGCTGTGAATCCACTCGTTTGGATCACTAGCATACTTGCGTGTGTATTCTTTCACTGACATTCAGTTTGAGATGTAATATGACATTGGCTATTGGTAGTACTTAGTGCTCTTTGCACTTGTCTTTGTAATACTAAGACGTACCAGCCAATATGTCCACAAAGATGATGTTTGTCATCCATGTCTCCTGGTGGTTTTGTTCCAAAGTAACACACTGTTGTAGTTCTTCTTTTTTTTAACACATTCATGTTGGTATCCACTTTATCTTTCTGCATTCCCACTAGATTAATAACTGCACGAGTGCAATACCAAAACACTCTGTCATACAGAGTGCAGAGGCGTAAACGCTCAACAGCTAATATCTCATGAGTCCAACGGATAAGATGATCGAATTATCCTGTGAGTGGTACATTCCAAATCCACTGTTCCTTGAGTAAGGTTTCTGCTATCATATAGCTTTATATTTTCTCCTTGCGTAGTCACGCGTTTATATCCATATCATCTGGTAGATTTCCTCTGGATTGCAAGAATTTACTCGATCCTTATGAGGATTCTACATATTATTCGTCCATAATGGGTTCCTATTTTTTTTTTTAGCATTCACGTCCTTGAACTGTTTCCCTGTCTTCACTGTATACTGTCTACTGTTCTCTGTTGAAGGTTCTTGATTTCTCTAGCCTGTTGGTTTAAAACTGCGGCTCTTCTTGTCCATCTTCGAGGTAATCTGTCTTCGGTCCGTAGTACGGAGTTGACTACTTCTCATGTTCCTAACACTACTTGTCTACTTGCATGGGGTACCGTACTGATACATTACTACTTACTTGACTAACTCATAAATGAGTCTGTCAGGCCCACATGCTCCTATTGGAGTGGCGGTCGTCCCATGTCTCGTTTAGTAACTGGTAATGTCTCTCACACGGTTATTGTGAAGTATTCTGTTGTCAATCTCCCTCTGATGGATATCCTTTTTTTTTTCTTTCTTCTTTTTGCTTCTCTTTCTTTTTTTTGTCTAATAGTTCAGATTTTTCAGTTATCCTGTAATAAGTGCTATTGTCTTCGTGGCATCAGTGGTAATTCGTGCCATAAGTCATTATCCCTAGCACTGGCTTGTAAGTAAAATATGTGCTATGTTTAGCAAACTTGGTTCTCCTTATTCGATCTCATTGAGTACAATACCTATTCCTTTTCCCCCCTGTTTTTTTTATCATATCTTATCCACAGTTCATATTCGTCCCCTCATCCATGTAATTGGATGTATTGCAGATTGCATAATAGCTTGAGCAACTTGGCTCTTTACTTCCCAACCATCCTCACTGACGTGGTGCATCTACAAAGGGTATGCTTGTCCATAAGGACTAACATTTATCACTAGTAGTGATTATGTATTCAATGCGGGTATACACTGTTGGTATTTGGCTAATAAGCCCTGTCCAAAAATTCCTTGAACATTTAAACTGGTGTTTTTTTTTACAGTCACAGTGGTTGTAGTAATTTTTTTCAGTTGTAGTGGTTGGACTAACGGTCCTTCCAAGGTTGCATAGGTTTCTAATCTCAAGGTTTATATGAAAACGTTTGAAAACATTTTTTTTTGGTATATACGTAATAAAGACTAAAAAGTAGTAGTTGTTGCAATTGCATTTGCAGTCACTCTGCTGCTGTTGCTGTCACTGCACTTGCTGTAGCAAGTGCGCAAGTCAGATGGAAATTTCAGTGGTTTTCTTGTCATAGTGCTCAAATAGCAAGTGCGCCATGCAGGTGGAAATTCTGGTTCAGTAATTATTGGTCTCATTGACTCTTCGTCATTTGAGTATTGCTACATGATGATGTAAGCATTAACATCCCGTTCATATATATATATAATATTCCATCAAGGTTCCAAGGTTACTCGTATCGAGTTCACAAAACTAGTCTCTAAGGTCATACACAGAAAGGCGAGTGGTCAATGACACACTCCCACATATTCATAACAAGTCTTGTCTAACATCCAAGTAAATATACAACATAGTAAGCAAACAAAAGTCTTCCATCAGCGGTCTCGTGGGTTAGGGTACTCATATGCCTATCTACTCCCTTGCCTTTATAGGCTCCAGCATCAGTAGATGTCTGGCCATCCTGACCGCCTCGTGGTACTCCAGATCCTCCAGCTGAGGTCTTCTGAGTATTCTTTGTGGTGGTCTATACTTACGCTCTCTGGATTCACCGGCATTCGAATTCCCTATGGCCCTCTTTGTGGCAGGCACACCGACACTCGACTTTGCGGCCTTCGCAGTCGACCCCAAGATGGTCTTCCCACAATGCTTACAGTAAAAATGGCGCTGGGGCTGTCCGGTGCCTGATGGTAGTATTTAAGTTTAAGTTAAAATCTGGCGTATAAAGGTTAAGGTCACAATTAATTTTAAGAGGTAGGTGTCTCACCCTTAGGAGGTGCTGATCTCAGAGGCTTAGCATCAATAGCTGGGCCGGTCAATCGAAGGACGGCTCTTTCCTTTCTTTCCCTGGTGACCCTGCGCTACCCTTTCTTTGGAAAGAATTTCCTGTTCAAGGTTTCGGGTCAGCATTCATAAAGTATTTAATATATGATAAACAATTTAGAATGGGATAGTCCTTACTTTCCCTTCTTCTGGCTATTGCCTGAAGATGCTCCTCCATCCTCATACTCTCCTTCGGGTTCTTTCTCTTCTTTGCCCCAAGAGTCTCTTCCCGAGTCTGGAGCATTAGCTTCGTCCTGAGGCAGCCTCATAACACTCCTGAAATCTCATTGATAAGTTCTCACAACGTTATACGGTACTGCAGTAAGTAAGAATTTATGGCTTTCATGTTAATACCTGGATGGTAGTGTAGAGGTAGCACCCATCGCCATCTGGATGCGAAATAATAGTCCTCCCCGGAACTTCTCAACCTTAACGGTCCTCTGAGTAATCCACACCAGGGATGAAGTCCGGTAGACTAATGAATCGAGCGTAATACTCATCCACGGTCAGACCTCCTTGGGTCAATGTTTCGAACTCATGGCGCTTCTTCTGTTTGAGATGCGGGGGTAGTACTTCCCTCTAGTAACTCGACAAAGGCAGCCCACGAAAAGTCGGGCGTAGCCAGGTGCTGGTCTCCAAGCCACCAACCTCCACCAGTGCTGGCTGCATCCTTTAGATGGAAAGCAGCAATGACGACCTTCTTGTCGTCAGGTACCTGTAAAGCTTCATATGCTTTCTCATGCTCAACAATGTAACACTCCAAAGCTACGGGGTCTGGTTCCCCAGAATATGTAGATGGCCGGGTCTCGCCAACCGACTTCAGCCATTTCGTTTCCCTGGGCTGTGGTGGGTGGGCTGGTGCTCCTCCTATCTGAGTACCCAGCTGTGCAAGAACGGCTGCAACCGTCGGCAACTCCTTGAATGCCGGGTCACCGCCTCCACCTCTTCCAGTACCACGCCCTCTAGTTCCACCAGACATCTGTAGTACAGTATGTCACATAAATACTCAGTAAATTACCGTACACACCAATAGATATTAAGTTGCCTTAAGGCTAACCTGTCACGCAATCTGCGTTACTAGACACAGTATCCTCTCTAAGACGAATCGTCTCATACTTCCCAAATTTTCCCATAATTTCCCATGTCCTAAGCTCACTGTCTTAACCTATTATCTCGTCATCAGAGTGGTACACCGCTCTGATACCACTTTTGTAACACCCCTCACCACAATCACGATATAATCCCTCACGTAGCAATAAATAAAACGTCTCGCAGCGGAAAAGAATAACTATTACAAAACTCACTCGGGTGTCACCGGCCATTACTCGCCCATGCGAGCAACGAAGCCAAACTACATCCAACTTCCAACATAAACAAATCACTAACCGCAGTGATAACGAGAAACTCCTATACATCAAACTAAATCCATAAATCATAAACATCGACAAGTGAGCGTCTACCCAATCCTGAAAAATACATAACTTTACCATGAGACCATACACCATCTTCATTGCTATACAACATCTCCATGTGTAGTAACAAATGTAAAACTCCAATTACCCTGTACCTGCTCTTCAGCTCCGACAATGATCAACAACCTGTAATGGTGTAGTATCAGCGATAGACGCTGAGTATGCCGGGCCTGGACCCTAATGGTCACTTGTCATTTAACCATCTTATTATTAGATCGGTTTCATCATGCTTTTACCATTTTACAGTTATAAACAATACTGTAATAACATGTATAATATACATAATCATCCATACAAATATTCATAGATATTCAACCATCCATCTAATCCAACAATCATTTAATAACACAGCCACAATTATATATCGAACGTATCGAACAACCACAATATGATGTACAATGTACAACCGCCGTAGCGTATACCATCCTTTATTAATTTATTTTAGTTTGGCCTTCAAGACCCCATCCATAAGTACAATGTACATTCGTCGTAGCGTACAGTTTCCATAGTTAATTTATTTGGCCTTTAAAGCCCCAACCATCCAAACCATGTTTAATTATTAATATCAGTTGGGCGTCATGTTAGAACAACCCGATAACCTCACCATGGACAGTAGTCCTCCCGTACACACAAAGGTGCTCATTTCGCCAGAGGTCCGGAGGCCCCTGACTCTCTTATGTCTCGTAAGACGTCCATAAAAAGGCCGTAGCCACCTGATCCACGATCCAGTTTGGGCTCGTTGGATATAACCTGGAGCGGAATCCAATTAGGAAACCCCAGTGATCACAAATGCGCAACCAAGTGGTTCGTAAACCACCGGGATTCCTCACCTCATCTCATACCATCTCTCTCATAATGTTTAGGATCTGCTCTTAGTCTTATGGAGAATATTATTAATTAGCGGCCCAATGGGTCACACGCATACCTAGAAGTCATCTAGGTTATGTTCATGTTCGAGATCCATGCTCTAGAGACCGACAGTGTCGTGACTCATCCTAAGTGTTTTACTTAGGTTACCATATACTTAATATTAATATCATGGTATTATATCAAGTAACCGTCATGTCATCACAACACGTATGTATGTTTATATAAGTCGATCTATAGTCGACGTAGTGTTAGTCCCGTAGGACGCCCGTGCATAAATAAATAATGCACTAACACTTAATCACATACATGTACCACACACATACATACAAGTTATATCAACCAAATCCGAGCCCAAGGAGCAACCTTAGGTCAACTCGGATCAAACCCCTTTACATACCGTTCACCCTGATCGTATTACGGTGGAGTATGAATCAGCAAGATCCTACGCTCCGTGTAGTCCGCTAGCTCGTCAAGCGTCTTGTCAGAAGTATAATTTAAACGGTAATAAACAATAAGTCAGTCTCCATGACTAACTACATCCGGTATTTCCGAATACAAGTAACCCCGACAGTTTCACCCCTATTTTCTATAGTTGTTTGTTACGGGCTTCTCTAAATCAGTCGGTTTTGTTACTTAAACTCATACGTCATATTTTTCAACTGTTAAGTTTAATTCGTTGTATTTCTTTTTAATCTTATCCACCATCTAGTTGAGGTACATAACCTATAGTTGCATGTATGCATGCATCATTATATTATATTATATTCTTTTTCGTATTGTATCATTCAAAGACTCATAACATATAGTTCGTAACTATATTTTTTTTAAAATAACCACCACCATTAAATCATATGGTTTCCAACCAAAATATATATCCACCTTATATATATTATTCTGTGTATGTATATATTTACCACGTAGGTAATTCCCATGAGTTTAATAAACTCTTATATTTATGTTACATTTTATCATCTTCTTTTAGATGATCATTCCCATTAGTTGTATTATATCATACAACTTGTATTAAGATTATTATCCTAATATTATGTAACATTTTATGTTGTATAATTACAACTCCTAAGGTTTATTTCAATAAATACCTTAGTTTATAAATCCCATTTATTTATAGTTTGTCACATTATTTATGTGAGTACCCTTCCTTATATTAATTCCATCTAAACCATATCATTGTCATAACATTTATAACATTATAGACCTTAGTCTAAAATTCATTTTCCAACTCTTGTTAACTCGGTATAGCCCTTAACTTTATTTAAATTCCGTTTTGGCCACATAACATTATGTATGTTATACCATATTCTAATATCATTTGATATGATATTTTTATTTCCTTAACTTATAACCCATAGTTTTTATACAAAACTATTTTATATTGCCTCTTAGGCACCACAAGAAATCTTATTCTTTTCCATAAACCATAGTTTCCTTAATTTACAAAATCTCCCCTTAATCATACCATGTTATATATTCCATTTAATATACATTTCTAACTTATAAAAGAGTATAACCTATGGTTATTTTTTGTAAATTCCGAACAGCCCTTGTGCTATTCTATAATTGCCATTTGGCCCTATTTATAACATATAGTTTACCATATCATTAAACTATATTTTATACACATAACTTATTAAATTCTCTTAATAATTCTAAAAATCACCAAATTCCACCAAAGGGTTATAAATATCCTTATTAACCCATATACTTTCGATATTTACCATTCCACCATCTATTTTTCTCCAAAGTGTCATAATGACATAATAACTATATATTATACATATATATTTCATTCTAATTCCAAAACAACCCAATAAATTCCTAAAAATTCCTAATAGCCCATGGGTGTTTAAAATACCATTGTACACCCTTTATTTCGGTAATAACATGTTTACCACATATGTTATAAAAATATTACCCTAAGATACTTATCTTATTATAAAACCTTTAATAAGTTATCTAACTTATTTATTTTGGTCAAAACCTAGCATATGGTCAAGGTTGACCTCCTTAATATTTCCTTGACCATCAATTCCTAATAATTACGGTTTTAACCCTTAAGTTTCCAAAACTCACTATTTAACCACAAAACTTTATAAAATCTTATAAACTTTATTTTAACTCCTTTTAACCTCTAATTTTCGGCCTTATTATTCTAAAGCCCCTAAATTTAATTTATTTACACTTAAGACCCCATTTCTTCCGGTAATAATTATATATCACCTAAACTTAAGTAAAAGCTTGTAATGCATAAATAAAATGGCCTAAAATACATGGCCTTATTACAAACATTTGCTTGCAAAATAAATTACACATAAATGTCCCAAAAACACTTATAATTCTCGGCTCACCATAGATTCTTTGTTTAATTACCAAACTTCCACATAATGTCTTAAATTTGACATTTATGTTACTTAATCACTTAGATAAATTTACTAAGCCATTTCTTTAAACATTTTAAGGTAAAAAAGACCTTACTACCATGTTCTCTCACGGCAATAATTATAGAAATAGCTTAGAACATTTTAACTTAGCAAAGTTAATGTTTAAGTGATTTATACCTTGATTTAGCTTAGATTAAGCCTTGTTTGGATTCGCCACCTTAAGGAGAGTTTCTCCAAAGCTTGATTTACTTGTCTTCATGTAGAAAACAAGACATGATTAAACTCCAAACATGAGCTAACAATGAGAAGTAATTTAAATCATGAAAATCATGATTTTTCACCTTAAATCTCCAAGTTTATTGGAGTGAGATCTCGGCCCTATTTTTCCAGAAGATAAAAGTATCAAAACTCTCTTAATAACAAGGTATAAAAGCCGTGGGTAAATTATCTTGGAAGATAACTAAGTTTTACCTTGTTTAAGATGCCAAAAATGGTGTTTTTGGCTTGGATCTAGCTACTCCTTGTAGATCTTGGTATACCAACTGAATCCACATGAAAAGAGAAGAAATATGGCTAGGGAACCAAGTTTTACAACCGAAATTTACAAGGAAGAAGAGGTGTGTGCTTAGAGCACATTTTTACCTTAAATGGTCAAGACTTGAAATTTTCTCCTTAGATCTTGTTATGGCCGAGAATCAATCTTCCTTTAACCTCCAAAACACTCTACATAGATGTATAGAAAAGGTTGGAGTCTAGATCAATCGAAAAAGGAAAGAAAGATGAAGAAATGGGCATTTTTATGCCTTAGGAGCTTACCAAGAGCTTGAGCTCTCTCCAATGGAGCTTGGTATTCTTACCTTCGGTCAAGAGAAGCCAAAGGGAGAGTTTGGCAATGAGCTCCACGGTTGGAATGGAGCTAATGAGGCAAATGACCTAATTTTGGCTTAAAACACATTTTTGCATTTTTTTTATGATTTAAGTGACTTGATGACTCACCAAGGTTGATTGTAATTGATAAATTCGTTGGAGACAACAGCAAGGGGCAGCCGGCCATGATAGGAAAGGTGGGTGAATTATTTGAGCATAATTGATTCAATAATGGTGTAATAATGAAACTTTTAGCAATTAATTAATGAAATGAGTCATCACTCTTGTCTTGTCCTTGCTTGGAGCCTTTTTGTCAACCGTGTAACAAGGAGAGGAGAGGCTCCTCAATCGGCTCCAACCTCACATGGGTAAGCAAGTGGTAAGTTACTTTTGTGTTTATATGTAAAAGTGTACTTTTTCCTTATTTTATGTAAAAGTAAGGTAGTATAATTAATTGTCACATGGGACTTGTCTCTTGGTCTGTTTAGAGACTTAGTGAACCGATTTTATGAAGTCCAATTCGTGGTCAATGGTCAACATTGACCAACTTAGTCAATGTTGACCCAAACGGGCCCCACTTTAGGGTTTTATTAATATTTTAATATTAAATTGTAAAAATTCGTAAATTTCTGGAATTAAATTCCTAATATCATATAATATGATATTGTATTATATTTAAAGGTAATTATAACCTTTTAGCCCATTTAAAACCAATTTAGAAGTCAATTACACAAAAACGTGCTTTAAGGATTTTTAGTGCACATTTTGTGTCGCAAGGTGTTTCTGAGCTTGGTTTTCTTTGAAAATGGTTTTGTTTGTGTTCCTTACATGATATTTGATCATGGTATCCAATTTTATATCATTTAGAGGTCATTAGACCTTTATGGTATTCTTAGAGCACCTTTTTGCTCTACTTGACCTTGAAGCATGAAAGTGCTTGTTCTTTGTGTTGGAGTGTTGTCCAACGGTTGTAGTATGTTTAGTATGTGTTAATATGCTTAGGACAAATTTTTAGGTCCTAAGTAGTTCATTTGGGTATTTGTTTACCCTAAACAGTCAAAGGGTGCAACATCTTGTTTTATGTTGACCACTATTGTTCTCAGTTGACTTTAAGGCATGTTTAGGCCTTAATTAATGTGATTAGATATTTAATCCATGTTTTATTAATTTGGGGTATTTCAGACGCTGTTGCGGCCGCCGTAGCCCAGATGGTCCCCCAGTTGGTAGCTGCGATGCAGCAGCAGCAAGGCGGTGCGGGTCAAAAAGGGCCACAACCACAACTGCGCGAGACCAACTGGGTCAAGGCGTTGGCGGATTTGAGACCCCCGTCATTCAGTGGGGAGACCGACCCTGGTAAGTTGGAGGCGTACATCTCCGAGATGGAGACCGCCTACGAGACCTTGAATGTGCCCGAGGAGGTCAAGGTCCGTCTTGTCGCTTATTACTTAAAGGGATCGGCTCAGAGTTGGTGGAAAGTGGTAAGGGAGGGCAGAGTTGCTGATGCTACCTTCCAGTGGAGGGAGTACACGACCCTGCTGCGAGCCAAGTACTACCCGATTCATGTGCAAGAGGCCAAGTGAAATACCCCAAACCTTAGTAAGTTGTTTAAAACATTTAAATATGGTATATTAAGACTAAAAAGAGTCTTAGAAACATTAGTAAACAATTTAAACAGTAGGAAACACAAATAAATGCCTTAAAGTCAATTAGGGCTAAAATGTGCTCTAAGCTTGGGATAAGCTTGGTTAAGACCTAATGAGCTTACCAAGACCTTATTTATATATTAAGGAACATATTAAACCAAGTACCAAAGAAAACCAAGATTGAAAACAAGTTAAAACACAAAATGTGCTTTAAGGAGTCTTAAAGCACATTTTGAAAAATTGTCTTGTAAATGAGTTTTGAATGGCTAAATGTCCATCATTACTCTTTAGTTAATGTGTGTACTACTTAGTATCACATTTGGAAGTCTATATCAATGGGAAATCTAAAATTTCACAACTATGTGCCTTGTTTTAGTGAATAGTAACTAAAATAAGCTAGTTTATAACATATGTCAATATAAGTAATTTAATTGATCAACAAGGACTAAAATACCCCTAAGTACATTAAGGGGTCCGGTTTTCTTAGTGGTGAGTCACCACTCTTGTTATTTGTTAAACAAATAAAATGACTACTTAAGTTACTATTTGCTATTTGCTTTACATATAAATATCTCTTAAAAGTAAACTTATCTTCATTCTCTCATTTCCCTCTTCATTTCCCACGTCTTCAACCTCTCTTCTATCTTCTTCTTGCTCTCCATTCACGGTTTGCAATAGTACCACACACAATATCATCTTTGACCTCTTATATCTCCTAGCTCACTTTGCCATATCAAAAACTAAGACCACCATTCTCTTTGTCTCATCAAGCTCTTCATTCCTATCTTCTAAAATATCCAAGAGCTCCATTTCGGTGCCAAGAGGAATGTCCATGGGAGGAGCTTGAGCTCATCTTTTCACATATTGTTGTTCTCCTTTGCTTCTAGGTAAGGAAACTTAAAGAAAAATAACACTTCCTTCATGTTTTTATGTTGACCGAAAATCACTACTAATGGTGCCCTTACCTTGCCTTGTTCTAGCTTCATTTCAACCTTTCATGGACTAGGTGGAGTCCTCTCTTGCTACATATCCAAACTCTCTTTCATATCCAAGGTAAAACAACTATCTTAATGTTTTAAAACAATGTACAATCTAGGGTTTACAATGAGATGAAGCATAAAGCTTGTATACTCATTTTATCATTTGTATAATGTTTAGAAGTTGACAAGCAACTAAAAGCCTTGCCGATTTAGTCAAGGAAACAAGGAAGAAGTTGTGAGGAAAAGAGGTAAATGTGCTAACCTAATGTGGTTTAAAGTCTTAGGAGAAATGAGCTTATGTTGCTTATTAAATGATCTAAGGAGCCAATGGTGAATGACTTAGTAAAATGTTCTCAAGGAGACTAGTAAAAGGGCATATGTGTTGTTGAGTGTATTTGCAGGTCAAAGGCAAATATATTGTGGAATTCAGTGTTTATGATTTATGCATCTTAACGGCCTAAGAGCCATACTATTTAAGGGCCTAAGTGCCGTGCAATTTAAATTATGCACTATATTGTGATGTAGTGTTAAATGAGTGAAGTTTTGTGTACAAGAATGTTCTTGATGGATTTTAGTGTTCTTGATTGTTTAATGGTGAAAACAATGTGTTTTGGCTTAGCAATGTTCTAGAGAGTTCATGTCAAAATTTAGGTAATAAACAAGAAGTTCTAAGTGTTTAAAATGAGTTTTGGTAAGTTAGGAAGTGTTTAGAATGGTTAAGTGTTCTACTAGTGAAAGAAACATGCGTTAAGGTGTTTTAAGGTGTAAAAGGGACTTAAGCATTATTTAGAGGATTTAGAGTGCAAATGAATGTGTTGGGATACTTCAAGATCATGGTGAGATTGTGTTTAGGACTTGTGCAATGTTGGTAAATAAGGTAGAAGTGATTTGTTGTAAGAAGGAGTTATAGGCTTGTAGAGATATTCAAGGAGTTGGTTAGGAAGAAAAGATGCTTGGGAGATGATGTTGTAGTGGTGAGATAAGCATTTGGGAATAGTGGAAGTTATAGGTATGAAACACCACATAGAAACTTAGTGAAAAACATTACAAGTGTAAACCTTTTTATGAGAATTTGTGTAATGCTTGAGGAGGATTTTGGTGATTGATTTAAGGAGTTTAATGGAGGTCTTAAGGTGTGTTTGAAGTGCCCAAAAAGGTTAGAACATACCAGGATATATGAGGTGAAGTTTGGAGTTAAATGGACAATTAGGAAACAAGGGTCTGGAGCAGACCGATCTTGCGACCGGACTTGACAAGATCGGTCGAGCCTAGTATACCCTGCGAGAATGGCTCAGGAATGGACCGACCTTGGGGACCGGACTTGCAAGGTCGGTCGGGCATGGAATTTTAGTACGGATTGAGTCTCTGGAATAGACCGATCTTCGGACCGGACTTACAAGTTCGGTCATGCCTAAATTTTTTGTATGTAGGTGAGTCTCGGGAATCGACCGATCTTGCGACAGGACTTGCCAAGATCGGTCGGGCCTGAATTTTCAAAGGGAGAAAAACTCTCGGGATAGACCGAACTTGCAAGTCGGTCGGAGTAGAAATTTTAACGTAATGTGTGTTCTGGAATGGACCGACCTTGTGTAAGGTCGGTCGGTAAGTTCGGTCGGACGTAAACTTGTAAAAAAAAACGAACAAAGTATGGCTTAAGTAGTTAACCCTAGGGGTATAATGTAGGTAATCAAGGATAAGTTTGGGCATTAAAACATGTCATATAAACATGTAAACACTTAGTAAATTGAAGTTAAGTAAGTTAGTTAACCGACATTCTTAAACATGTATAGGAGTGACCTACGGTGGAAATCAATCGAAGCAAGGACCAAGGTATGGTTTTCTTGCAGTCTGTTGCCTACCGGTTTACACCGGCTTGTGTGTTGTTTGTTTTTCAGTGTGTTTATGACGTTATAAGACTTAATCATGTAATGAGTTTGTAGTTGTTCATATTATTGTGATGTTATGATGTGACTCATTTCCCTTGTGTGCGACTAACATGACTTACCACCTGTTGTGAATTGTTTGTTAAGTTCCACTGTTGAACTTCTAACAAGTGCTAACTGGGAAGTGAGGAATCCGGTTGTCCGGTCATGCATGTAAGTTTAAGAGTAGATATATGTATCAGATTCGACTCTTATGTTGTTAAGATTGTTCTCCTTCATTTGGCGTTCGATCTCCCGCTAGCTTCCTCCAACGCTTACCTATTTTGACTTACGATCGGTTTAGAAGGAACATGTGTTTGTGTGGTGTGTTCGGGTCACTATATCCGAACCATCTGTGACTTAAGTTACTCGTTCGACTAACAGAACGGTAATGAGTGTGTGTAACAAGCTTAACATGAGGGTGAACCATTCTCTAGGCTTCTTATGTTGTTAAACCTTCTTGGTTTGTTATTGTGGAAGTGTATTCACTAAGTATGTGATGTGTGTGCTAGGCAATATTGTTGCTATGCCGTATGTATATGTTATATGTCAAAATGAATGCCATGTCATCATGACAATTAGTTGCGCGTATCCCGGTAGCCGATGGGCTGCGCGTTAACAATACCAGCCAAGGGTTGCTGACCCCCTTGGGGGCTCCATATTTTTACTGCAGGATGAGGATCAAGGAAGCGGAATGGCTATAGATTCTAGGCTGCAGAATTACTTTTGGTTATTTTGGATGTGAGCCCGGCGAGGATGCGCCTGTGCTCCCGTGGCATTATATTTTGGTACTGTTCGTGTTACAGTTGACAGTGGAGATCATGTGTACAGCATAGTGACAGTTTGTATTAAATACTCGGTATGTTGGTTATGTATATATATGTGTGGATCTTAGTACCTACTGCTCGGGAGTCTGATCATCAGACCGGTACACTTGTAATTATTCTGTCTTGTTAACCACGTGGGGTGGTTGACGGCGTTGTAGCACACCAAATCGTTTAGTTATTGTTTAGTTATTTTTCCGCTGCGATTTCATTTAATTTAAGTGCGTAGTAGGGGTGTTAAAAAAAGTGGTATCAGAGCGAAGTATCGCTCTGATGACTAGAATACCGAGCTTAGGAATATACCGAGTTAGGAAACCTAACCACAGTTACCTAAGTGAGCAGTTATGTAAAGGTTAACCACTAACTGAGTGTGGAGATACCTTGTTGTCGGGAAAACGTTACAACCGTTGGAACCGATAAGTGTGCAAGCACAATGCTAATGAATGTTCGTGTGAATTCAGATGTCAGGTAGACCACGAGGTCGAGGCCGCGGGCGCGGCATTGGTGATACTGGGAACCAGGAGAGAAACCCTACGACACAAGCCATGGCCGATGCTGTAGCGGCCGCCGTAGCCCAGATGGTCCCACAATTAGTAGCTGCAATTCAGCAAGGCAACAGCCCGAAGTTCAACCACCACCACCGCCACCGCCACGAGAGACCAACTGGTCAAGGCATTGGCAGATTTGAGACCCCCGTCGTTTCATGGTGAGACCGACCCACGTAAGCTGGAGGTGTACTTCTCCGAGTTGGAGACCGCCTACGAGACCTTGGATGTGCCTGCTGGAGCCAAGGTCTGTCTTGCCACTTACTACCTGAAGGGTTCGGCACAAAGTTGGTGGAAGCTTGTGAGAGAGCACCGGATGGCGGATCCTCAGTTTGGTTGGAGAGAGTATACGGCTCTGCTGCGAGCCAAGTATTACCCTGTGCATGTTCAAGAGGCTAAGCGCCTGGAGCTGGATAGTCTGAGGCAGGGGGATAAGATGTCGGTCGATGACTACTACACTGCCTTCACCGGCCTTATCCACCTGTTACCGGACCTAGGATACTCGAACCGGGTGCTGGTAAACCGTTTCTACAACGGTATCAACCACCGTCTTCGCTATGGGATGGGGCCAGCTGAGTATACTACCTTGCAGGAAACTAGAATACAGTGTGATGTGAATAAGTGTAATCCATAAGTGAATATTAATGTGAGTTTGTGAGTATGTTTTGCGGGGCATGACTGACATCCTAAATCCAGGAGTTCTATCATGCCGCTGCTAAGGTTGAGATTACCGTCCGACTGAGGGACGAGGAGAATGCGCACAAGTGCAAGGCCACGAGCGAGGGCCAGAGTCCGTAGGGGTATGGGGGAGGAAAGAAGAAGAAGAAGCCTTACCCCTAGCCCCAGATGAATCAGCACCAGGGTGACAAGGGCAAAGCCCAGACCACCGTAGCTGAGGAGCCACTAAAGCTCACATATGCATACGCGGCGAAACCCCTACGCTCTTACCCGTCTAAGGGTAAATATTTAATCATGTGTGTCAAGTTGAAGTGTATGTTGCTAAATTATGAAGTAAGTATTGATTGTGTACTGCGATAGCAGCTAGCACGGGTTCTGGACCGGAGCGCCACTACTACTGTAAGTGGTGTAACGGAGACCACCCCGGCAAAGACTGCAAAGGAAATGACGTGCAGTGTCGCTACTGCGAGAAGTGGGGTCACCGTGACTATGAGTGTTACCGGAACCCTAACAGCAGAGTCAACAAGCCCAAGGGGCTGGAAGGGTAAGGCCAAGCCACAGCACTGATGGCCCAAAGACGGCTAACCAGCCACCCACAGATCAGAGGCACACTGATTCCCAGAAGGGGAAAGGGTCGGGACCTAGCAAGGCCGCCCTGAATGTGGTGGACCGGTCTGAGGCGGCAGGGCCCTCTACTAGACCAGGTACCGCCTAAACTGTTGAGTGAAATAAGTGAATGCATACCGCATTTCATGCATGTGTTTAGTGAGTCCAAGGGTACTATCATGTGAGTAAAGAATTAAAGTATAATGTGAAAGTCACCTAAATAGGTAATTTGGAAATCTAGGAACCTTCAATATCTGTTATCCAATCCCCCCACACCAAACCCTGAAGAAACCACCATCAACATCACCGACTTTCCATGGAGCAATGTCAGGTTATCCAACCAGGTATGATACTCTTAAATGGATACCTGACACCGGAAGCACAAATCCACATCATCAGACGATGCAATGAACTGTGAGAGAGCAACACCCGAGGATTCTACACACCCGAATACCCAAGTGGATCGAGAATGAAATTGAAGATGATGTGCATGGGTAAGGACTGGAATCCTTACACCAAGACATATCAAGAAGTGCGAGCTGAAGATGGAGCAACGGTACCGATGATACCTGAGGAGTTCCTTGCAGTCGTTAACCCGCCGTGGGAATTGCTCAGCAAGTTGAAACGGATTCAATTCCAAGTGTTAAAGTGGATTTATGTATTGTGATCTTCTACCAGAAAGGTACGTGGACGATTAGGTTTACACCAGGATAAGGACGAGTCACCCGAGTCTCTAAGTAGGGAGTACCCGTGGTGTCTTGGTCCATTGGTGATACCGCAGTGTTTATATATGGCGAGCAACCCGTGCTGACCTCGCAAAGAAGTTAGTGTTGAACAGGAGATGTACTAATCATGGGTGGGCAGTCAAGGATGCTATATCATGGCATCAGGAAGATCAAACTGAATACCGCACCATCGGCAGTGATCAATGCCACACACATGAAACCTGGACGTTTGATTTGACCTTCAGGCAGTTTTTAAAGCCTTGTATAATTAGTAATGTGTTAAGCCAGTTGTATGTTAGGAATGCTAAATGTAACGCCCCTAAATTACTAACCATAATATGATAATAAACTTGCTCAGATTAATAAAGCGGAAGCATAAGTCTTATAGGACGTGACCGCCACACTCACAACCATGTGAATGCTTAGGCTTAACTTACAACCAAACTAACTTGTATTACATAGGTTATAAAACAACCTAATACATTAGTCTAGAAACCAAGAGAGAATAAAATGATGGTCTTCTAGCCCCAAAAGCCCACACTCTCGAATGTCTCCACAACTAAGGAGAAGCTTCTTCATTTCCTGCATCTGTGGTCATTCATACAATCACAAAGAAAAGACCACAGGGCATAAAGCCAAAAATCAGCAAGCTGAGTAAAATCAAAGCTACCATCAGAAAATAACTTAGTAAAGTACTTGATGGTATATACACAAACTTTGCTCAACCAAGAGTTCAAGCATTAACAATAAGGCATCCAAACCTGTACAAGTACATGTTAATCAATTCACATATTTTCCTTAGTCACCAATTTCTCCATTCCACACAAATCAGTTCAAGGGACGAATCCCGATCATTGAGGCGATCCAACCTTTCCCAAACGCACTCCAGGCCCTAAAAGATGTGCACACCCCCTATAGTACCTTTAAACTATAGTGTAGGAAACCATGAAGCATCTCACGGAGCCCAAGGCATACCATGAGTCCAATAATCCATAAGAAGGCAATTACTGCTCAAGTTCCACATATGGCCATATATCTCAAGAATCCATTCCAATGAGTTACTCATTGAATCCTCATCAATCAGAATATAACAATTTAAAGTATAACAAGAATCAATAGACAAGTCACTTAACAAAGCCCATTTCATAATTTCAAACACAAGGATCATAAAAATAATCAAAACAGCACTTAAGGAAGGTCAATGATTACATAATCTCACATGGCACCTTCGGCCAGAGCACACAGCTTCAAATACCCCAGTTTAACAATTCAAACAACCATAAACCATACCTTAAGAACAAGTCTTGATCAAACAAACAAATCATATCCCTTTCAGTTCTATTATTAACTATCTCATCTAGATTAGCTTAAGACATAATTTAACTATAGATTACAACCTGAATCAAACCATAATTGGTTCCTAACATTTTCGATCATAACAACACAATATTAACAGATTAGCTTAGGAGTTTATGTCACCATAAACAACCTTCTAAGACTGTACATATAAGTTCCTAACATATTAGACTTTAAGACCTTAAGTCCTAGCTTAGTTTAGACTATCATCTTCATCCTAAAACTCATGCTATACATCTCTTTAATAGTTCATATCCAATTCTGTCATAATAGGTTACTAATGACCAGAACAATCAACAATCATGTTTTTAGCCCTAGAACACATCTAGTTTACACTAATTAACTTCCAACTGAAAGTGGTTGTACTAGACATCTAATTCACCAGATTAGCTCTTCTAGTAATCACACTTAACATTTTAAACAAGTTCTATACTTTACCTATGTCACTCGGCCATAATGATCAGATAGGTTCTAGGTTAGTTAAGCACCTAAAACACTTGATTAATGCTCTAGAATTCCACCCACAAATCTGGTGTTTAAACAAAACTCTTTAAGACCATTTATCCTAGATTATAACAACACCAGATTAGACTCAAGATCATCCAGAACAATCATAATTACCTCTAGGGTATTCCCACTTACTAAACAGCAACAAAACACCATAAACAAGCTTTTAAGCAATCAGTAATCAAAGGTAGGCTGTAAACACATCCTTTTCTTCCTTAAAACACTTTTCTAACTCTTCTAGCTTTAGGCTAATAAATACCTACGAATTTTAAGTAGATAATATAGGGTAATACTTCTGTAAACATACAGATTTATTAAGGGATGGTAACCATGAAGTTACCTTGCAGATTGCTGAAGAAAACCTTCCTTAAATCCTTGGAAAGCTTGCTAGAAGTTAGAACACCCTAAGACAGCCTTTAAGCTCCTAGAATGGACATGGAAATGGAGTGAGTTCCCTTGGTTTCTCCTCTGGTTTTCGGTTGAGAATAGACTAGGAAAGGATGAAGAACACAACCAGAACGTCCTTACCTCTAAGATTGGAAGAAGATGAAGATAATAGCTCTCCTCCTTCTCTTTGCTCTCGGCCAGGTGGTGGTGGTAAGCTTTCTCTCTCTTTCTTTTCTTTCTAAACGTGCTAAATGGCTGAATAGAGGTGGGGGACGGTTTATATAAGCAAGGAGGACGGTTTAGGTTGCTTAAGGTGAAGGAAAGGTGTGTGTGGCTGATTCCTAAGCCATGTCACATCTCCAATGGGATGTTGCCACCTCCTACCAGCCTACTTAGGTGTCAAGCTCCTATTGGTTATGGTATGTGTCAAGTGTTTAAGTAGGTGCCAACTCATCATGCCACCTCGTGCTTAAAGACGTCCTACTTGCCTACTAGCTTGGTCGTGCTTAAGACGTCCTACTAGCTTGCTAGCTTGCTGAGTCACCTACTTGCTTACTAGCTTGATGAGTCACCTACTTGCTTGCTAGCTTGATGAGTCACCTACTTGCTTGCTAGCTTGCCCAAGCAGCTGCATCACCTACTTGTGTGTTTACTACATAAGCTAGCTGCTGCATCACCTACTAACTTGGTTGTCACAATGTTATTGGAGCATTCTAGCTAGCTACTTTTAAAACAATACAAGAAGTGCTATTAAGGACTTTTCTGGTCCAAATGTGTACTTATGCCAATATTAGGATTTAAATATGCTTAATAGCTCATTAAGACCTAATTAGCAAAGTAAATCATCCTTTAGAAACTTTGGGTATTTCATTCACTCCCCTTAAGAAAAGCTTCGACCCCGAAGCTCCAACTATTCCCAAGATCATTCATACATTAAAACTATAATGCAACTAATAAACATTAAGTATTCACACCAAGTAATCAAGCATAAACAGAAGAGCATTCATGAAAAAGGGTCTTAACATATTCATACCAAAGATATCAAGAATAAGAGTATCGAAGTCACTCCCCCTAAATTTTAAGTTACGACCTCGTAACTATAAATGTTACCTAGGATTCATCAAAAAGTTTTGGGTATCTTGTTCTCATAAAATCCTCTGTTTCCCAGGTTGCTTCCTCAATTTTATGGTTGGTCCAAAGGACTTTCACCATTTTCGTAGTCTTTGAGCGTGTCTCCCTGACCTTTGTGTCCAATATTTGTATTGGAACCTCCTCATATGACAAAGATGGGTCAATCTGAACTTTTTCAGGTTGGATGACATGAGATGGATCGTGTATGTACTTCTTCAACTGAGAAACATGGAAAACGTTGTGTACCTTGTCTAATTCTGTTGGTAATGCTAATCGGTATGCCAAAGTTCCCACTCGTTCTAAAATTTCATATGGGCCAATGTATTTAGGGCTAAGCTTTCCTTTCTTCCCAAATCTCATGACTCCCTTGGTTGGAGATACCTTCAAGAATACTTTCTCTCCCGCTGTAAATTCCAGAAACTTTCTCTTTTTATCAGCATAGGACTTTGTCGATCCTGTGCAGCTTTCATCCTTTGCTGGATGAATTTCACTTGCTGAATCATCATGTTTTCAATCAGTTCTGGTCCTAACAACACTGTTTCTGAGATGTCATCCCAACATAGTGGAGTTCTACACTTTCTTCCATATAAAGCTTCATATGGAGCCATTCCAATGCTACTATGGTAACTGTTGTTGTATGAAAATTCTATCAAATGGAGATGATCAGTCCACGTACCTTGGTAGTCCATAATACAAGCTCTCAACATATCTTCTAATGTTTGAATTGTTCTTTCTGTTTGTCCATCTGTTGCGGGGTGAAAGGCAGTACTAACTTTAACTGAGAACCCATAGCTTTCTGAAAGCTCTGCCAGAAACGACTTTGAAACCTAGAATCCCTATCAGATACAATACTTGTAGGAACTCCATGATATCTACAATTTCCTTGATGTAAGTAGCAACTAACTTATCCATTGTCCAAATATCTCGCATTGGTATAAATCTGGCTGTTTTGGTGAGTCGATCCACAACAACCCAAATTTGATTCATTCCTGACCTAGTTAAAGGTAGTCCCACTATAAAATCCATAGATATGGAATCCCATTTCCAAGCTGGTACTTCCAATGGTTGCACTAAGCCTCCTGGTCGACTATGCTCAAACTTTACTTTCTGGCAAGTTAAACATCTAGCTACAAACTCAGCAACTTCACGTTTCATTCCTGGCCACCAAAACTGTTTCTTTAAATCCTTATACAACTTATTACCTCCTGGATGTATGGAGTAGGGTGATTGATGGGCTTCTTGCATCAACTTCTTCTTAATCTCCCCACAGCTCTTAGGAATGCACCACCGACCTTTGAACCTTAAACTTCCATCTTTGTGGATCTTAAAATCTGTAGCTTTCCCTTCTGTAATTTTCCTCTTGATTTGTTCAAGTTTCTCATCCCCTGATTGGTCTTTCCGGATCTCTTCGAATATATCCAGAGAAATGGACATTTGGTGTAGACTACTTGATTGTGCTTCTTCTCCACTAACTACTAACTCCATGTCAAGCCTACGAATATCTTCATACAACTTATCTGGGAGGATCCACATGGCTGCTGTTGAATGACTTCTTTTTCTGCTTAAAGCATCAGCTACAAGGTTTGCTCTGCCTTCGTGGTATTGAATATCCAGATCATAATCTTTGACAAACTCTAACCATCTTCTCTGCCTCATATTCAGCTCCTTTTGAGTGAATATATATTTTAAACTCTTATGGTCGGTGAAGATTTTGCAAGTGACTCCATATAAATAATGTCTCCAGATCTTCAGAGCAAATACTACTGCTGCAAGCTCAAGGTCATGAGTGGGATAATTTTCTTCATGTTTCTTCAATTGCCTAGAAGCATAGGCTATCACTCGCCTATTTTGCATTAGAACACAACCTAGACCAAACTTCGAGGCATCACAGTATACCTCTAGGCCATCCACTCCTTCTGGTAATGTTAACACTGGAGCGGTAGTTAATCTAGTCTTTAGTTGCTGGAATGACTGCTCACATTGGTCACTCCACTCAAATCCAACAGATTTCTTCATCAAGTTCGTCAACGGCCTAGCAATTTTGGAGAAATCCTTGACAAATCTCCTATAATAGCCCGCAAGCCCCAGAAAACTTCTAACCTCTGTAACATTGGTAGGACGAGGCCATTCCTTAACAGCTTCAATCTTTGAAGGATCCACTGCTATACCTTCACTTGAGATAATATGGCCCAAGAAAGCCACTTCTTTCAACCAAAAATCACATTTAGACAGCTTTGCATATAACTTATGCACTTGTAGTAATTCTAACACCTTTCTTAAATGTTCGGCATGATCTTCCTGGTTCTTGGAGTAAATCAAGATATCATCAATAAACACCACAACAAAACTATCCAAATATTGATTGAAGACCCGGTTCATCAGATCCATAAACACCGCAGGAGCATTAGTTAGGCCAAACGGCATTACCGTAAATTCATAATGGCCATACCTCGTTCGAAATGCTGTCTTTGAATATCTTGTTCAGCTACCCTTATCTGGTGGTAGCCCGACCTTAAATCAATTTTGGAAAACACACTAGCTCCCTTAATTGGTCAAACAAATCATCAATTCGAGGTAGTGGATACTTGTTCTTAATGGTTACTTTGTTTAGCTCCCTGTAGTCAATGCAGAGTCGAAGGCCCCCATCCTTCTTCTTTACAAACAGAACTGGAGCACCCCAGGGTGATACACTAGGTTTATATACCCTTTCTCCAATAACTCCTCTAACTGAGCTTTTAATTCCTTCATCTCCATTGGTGCCATTCGATAAGGTGCTTTTGCTATTGGTCCGGTTCCTGGCACTAAGTCAATGCAAAATTCAACTTCTCTTTTGGGTGGCATTCCAGGAATCTCTTCTGGGAACACATCTGGGTACTCAGCAACAATAGGAATTTCAGAAAGCTGATTTCTCTTTTCATTTAGATCTCGTACATAACACAAATACACTTGTTTTCCTTTTCTTACTTCTGCTGCCATGGAGATGGCAGAAATGATCTTCACCTTTGGCTGCCTTACTATCTTCCTGTATGATACCCGTTGCCCTGAAGGACTCTTTAACAAAATCCGCTGTTCGTAACAATCTAACCGCCCTTTGTACCGTTGCAGCCAATCCATCCCCAATATAATATCAAATTCCAAGCCTTCAAATACTACCAAGTCAGCTGGGAAACCTACTCCTTTAACAAGAATATTCACGTTCTCTATAATCTCAGAGCATTTTATCTTTTCCCCCGATGGTATTGTCACACAAAATTCACACAAGAAATACTGGACAACTTCAATTTCCTCATGAAAGCAGTAGAAGCAAAAGAGTATGTGGCAGGACCGGAGTCGAATAAAACATGTGCTTCTAATCCATAACAGGGAAAATACCTGTAATGACATTTCCCTGAGCTCTAGCCTCTGATTCATTCATCACATTCAGGGCTCCAGACTTCTTGTACTTGTTCTCATTCTTTTCAGCCCCTTTACTGCTACTTTGTCCACCACCAACCCAGAAGCTGCTTTAAAGGTATTGGAGTTTGTCTGGCTAACCGGTGGCATGCCTTTCCTGAAGCTTCTTGACTCAGGGTTTCGGAAACATTCATAGGCCCGATGCCCCAGCTTTCCACAGTGGTTACAAGTCACAAACCTCCCTTCACAATCTTTTCCGGGATGATTCTTCTGACATCTCCTACAGTTATAAGTTCTTCCACTTGGTGCTGTGGAAGATATCTCCTTACCCTTGCTCTGGATACCTCCACTGAATCTTGTCTTTTGATTGAGATTGGGCTTCTTTACATCCGACCCCTCAGCTGGTCCACCAAAGGCCTCTTTTTCTTCCCTTCATGGAACTCCCTTCTTTCATGCTGTACCATCTCAATGCTGGCAGCCTTCTCATAAGCTTCTTGTAATGTTTCATAAGTTGATCCCGCCATGAACTCCCGAATTCGAAAATTCAGCCCAAGTCTAAATTTTCTTGCCTTAGACTCTTCATCAGGGACTAGGTTTGGAGCGAACCTAGCTAGTTCCAGAAATCTGGTCCGGTACTCAGCTACCGACATAGATCGTTGTTGCAGGTTTAGAAATTCTTGTTGCTTCTTCTCTTTTAGATGATCCGGGTAAAAGCGAGTCCTCATCAATGCTTTCAATTCCATCCATCCAAAACCAGGTTGTTGAAGACAGCCCTCTTTTACAGCTCCCCACCATAGGTCTGCTTCATCTTTGAAGTAATAGGCAGCACATCCTACCTTTCTATCTTCGGGGCAGCCCACTGCCTCAAAGACTTTATCAAATTCTCGTAGCCATCCCTCTAGAATCTGAGGATCTTCCTGCCCATGGAAACTCTCGGGTTTCATATCGCAGTTATCTGACACACAACATTTTCTGTTTGCTTCTAGCTGTGCCATTGCTGCAGCCATTGCTTGAGCCATCTCTTGGATATTAGCTGTCATCTAATCTTGGCAACAAAAGGGTTACTAACACATACACATTCCCTCAACATTAATAACAATCAAGCAGATAAGAGTATTATACTCCATATTCCTGCAGGTTAGTTAACACAACAGGAGCAAACACGCCTTACCTTACTCTCACAGCCCCATATCCCATCCTAATTTCATTTTTAATCCTTATCACGAGCAACCATGCTCTGATACCACTTTGTAACGCCCCTAAATTACTAACCATAATATGATAATAAACTTGCTCAGATTAATAAAGCGGAAGCATAAGTCTTATAGGACGTTACCGCCACACTCACACCATGTGAATGCTTAGGCTTAACTTACAACCAAACTAACCTTGTATTACATAGGTTATAGAACAACCTAATACATTAGTCTAGAAACCAAGAGAGAATAAAATGATGGTCTTCTAGCCCCAAAAGCCCACACTCTCGAATGTCTCCACAACTAAGGAGAAGCTTCTTCATTTCCTGCATCTGTGGTCATTCATACAATCACAAAGAAAAGACCACAGGGCATAAAGCCAAAAATCAGCAAGCTGAGTAAAATCAAAGCTACCATCAGAAAATAACTTAGTAAAGTACTTGATGGTATATACACAAACTTTGCTCAACCAAGAGTTCAAGCATTAACAATAAGGCATCCAAACCTGCACAAGTACATGTTAATCAATTCACATATTTTCCTTAGTCATCAATTTCTCCATTCCACACAAATCAGTTCAAGGGACGAATCCCGATCATTGAGGCGATCCAACCTTTCCCAAACGCACTCCAGGCCCTAAAAGAT
Organism: Limonium bicolor; assembly: GCA_023374045.1. Classification (NCBI taxonomy): domain Eukaryota; kingdom Viridiplantae; phylum Streptophyta; class Magnoliopsida; order Caryophyllales; family Plumbaginaceae; genus Limonium; species Limonium bicolor. The sequence continues at coordinate 53,729,982 of CM041776.1, forward strand.
GTGCACACCCCCTATAGTACCTTAAACTATAGTGTAGGAAACCATGAAGCATCTCATGGAGCCCAAGGCATACCATGAGTCCAATAATTCATAAGAAGGCAATTACTGCTCAAGTTCCACATATGGCCATATATCTCAACAATCCATTCCAATGAGTTACTCATTGAATCCTCATCAATCAGAATATAACAATTAAAGTATAACAAGAATCAATAGACAAGTCACTTAACAAAGCCCATTTCATAATTTCAACACAAGGATCATAAAAATAATCAAACAGCACTTAAGGAAGGCTATGATCACATAATCTTACATGGCACCTTCGGCCAGATCACACAGCATCAAATACCCCAGTTTAACAATTCAAACAACCATAAACCATACCTTAAGAACAAGTCTTGATCAAACAAACAAATCATATCCATTTCAGTTCTATTATTAACTATCTCATCTAGATTAGCTTAAGACATAATTTAACTATAGATTACAACCTGAATCAAACCATAATTGGTTCCTAACATTTTCGATCATAACAACACAATATTAACAGATTAGCTTAGGAGTTTATCCACCATAAACAACCTTCTAAGACAGTACATATAAGTTCCTAACATATTAGACTTTAAGACCTTAAGTCCTAGCTTAGTTTAGACTATCATCTTCATCCTAAAATCATGCTATACATCTCTTTAATAGTTCATATCCAATTCTGTCATAATAGGTTACTAATGACCAGAACAATCAACAATCATGTTTTTAGCCCTAGAACACATCTAGTTTACACTAATTAACTTCCAACTGAAAGTGGTTGTACTAGACATCTAATTCACCAGATTAGCTCTTCTAGTAATCACACTTAACATTTTAAACAAGTTCTATACTTTACCTATGTCACTCGGCCATAATGATCAGATAGGTTCTAGGTTAGTTAAGCACCTAAAACACTTGATTAATGCTCTAGAATTCCACCCACAAATCTGGTGATTAAACAAAACTCTTTAAGACACCATTTATCCTAGATTATAACAACACCAGATTAGACTCAAGATCATCCAGAACAATCATAATTACCTCTAGGGTATTCCCACTTACTAAACAGCAACAAAACACCATAAACAAGCTTTAAGCAATCAGTAATCAAAGGTAGGCTGTAAACACATCTTTCTTCCTTAAAACACTTTTCTAACTCTTCTAGCTTTAGGCTAATAAATACCTACGAATTTTAAGTAGATAATATAGGGGTAATACTCCTGTAAAACATACAGATTTATTAAGGGATGGTAACCATGAAGTTACCTTGCAGATTGCTGAAGAAAACCTTCCTTAAATCCTTGGAAAGCTTGCTAGAAGTTAGAACACCCTAAGACAGCCTTTAAGCTCCTAGAATGGACATGGAAATGGAGTGAGTTCCCTTGGTTTCTCCTCTGGTTTTCGGTTGAGAATAGACTAGGAAAGGATGAAGAACACAACCAGAACGTCCTTACCTCTAAGATTGGAAGAAGATGAAGATAATAGCTCTCCTCCTTCTCTTTGCTCTCGGCCAGGTGGTGGTGGTAAGCTTTCCTCTCTTTCTTTTCTCTTCTAAACGTGCTAAATGGCTGAATAGAGGTGGGGGACGGTTTATATAAGCAAGGAGGACGGTTTAGGTTGCTTAAGGTGAAGGAAAGGTGTGTGTGGCTGATTCCTAAGCCATGTCACATCTCCAATGGGATGTTGCCACCTCCTACCAGCCTACTTAGGTGTCAAGCTCCTATTGGTTATGGTATGTGTCAAGTGTTTAAGTAGGTGCCAACTCATCATGCCACCTCGTGCTTAAAGACGTCCTACTTGCCTACTAGCTTGGTCGTGCTTAAGACGTCCTACTAGCTTGCTAGCTTGCTGAGTCACCTACTTGCTTACTAGCTTGATGAGTCACCTACTTGCTTGCTAGCTTGATGAGTCACCTACTTGCTTGCTAGCTTGCCCAAGCAGCTGCATCACCTACTTGTGTGTTTACTACATAAGCTAGCTGCTGCATCACCTACTAACTTGGTTGTCACAATGTTATTGGAGCATTCTAGCTAGCTACTTTTAAACAATACAAGAAGTGCATATTAAGGACTTTTCTGGTCCAAATGTGTACTTATGCCAATATTAGGATTTTTAATATGCTTAATACTCATTAAGACCTAATTAGCAAAGTAAATCATCCTTTAGACTTTGGGTATTTCACTAAATCTAGCTAAGTTTTCATGTAATCGACTTGTGATGTGAAGGGAGTGTTAAATCAAAGTGGAGTTGTTTGAAGCATATCAATCGTGTTATTACCAAATACTAATTAGTTTGCCAATGAATTAGGCTGTGCACTCGGAACGGAGGTATGGCTGAGTGTCTGCAATGAGGCAGAAGCGGCAAGAGCGGCACAATCCTCACCGGTACCTTTCCAGTCAATGGCGTGGACGCTTTGATCTTGTTCGACTCCGGAGCCTCACATACATTTATTTCGCTATCCTTTGGGAAGAGCTGGGGTTAGACGGTGATAGATGCCAGCCTTCCTAGTCACTCTCCCTTCGAAAGAGCGGATCAGGTGTACCCTACCACCGAGATGTTGTTGTACGAATCAGAGATGAAGAGTTTCCGATCAACTTGATAGAGTTCGACGGACTTGTTTTGATGTGATTGTCGGGATGATCTGGTTGGAGCGGTACAAGGGCGAATCTGTGTGCCGAGCATCGTTGCTTCTTCGGAGTCCATCTGGGGTTACTATATCTTACCGCCAGAGGACCAGGGAGCCTTCGACTCAGATCATCACCCCGCCATGGCTATGTATCGTGAACTCGACATGGAATGATGTATACCTCTGCTATGTCGGACTAGAGAGAGACCCAGAGTTTAGCCCTGATGTGACGGTAGTGTCGGAGTTTTCCTGATGTATTTCCTAAGGAACTGCCGGGCATGCCGCCAGCACGGGAAGTTGAGTTTTGGAATTGATTTGGTTTCGGGCCAGGACCAATTGCGAAGGCGCCCTATCGTATGGCTCCAGAAGAGATGACATGAGCTCAAGGAGCAGTTGAGAGACCTACTCGACAAGGGGTTTATACGCCCTAGTGTTTCACCATGGGGAGCACCGGTCCTCTTCGTGAAGAAGAAGGACGGTAGTCTCCCGCCTGTGTATTGACTATCGAGAGCTGAATGCAGTTACGGTGAAGAACCGTTATCCTTACCACGCATCGACGACTTGTTTGATCAGTTGAGAGGAGCATCAGTATTCTCCAAGATAGATTTACCATCCGGATACCATCAGATTGCCATCCGTGACAGTGACATTGAGAAGACCGCATTCAGAACCAGATATGGACATTATGAGTTTACGGTTATGCCATTTGGTTTATCCAATGCACCAGCAAAGTTCATGGACTTATGAACCGCTTGTTCCAAGATCAGTTGGACAAGTCATGGTAGTCTTCATCGACGATATTCTTGTGTACTCGAATCGAGGGTGAGCATGAAAGCCACCTGAGAAATGTGTTACAAACATTGAGAAAGAATCAGTTGTATGCTAAATTTTCAAAGTGTGAATTTGGTTGAACCAAGTATCCTTCCTTGGTCATGTGATTTCTGAGGCCGGGATCGCTGTTGATCCGGCAAAGATTGATGCAGTGCGCACCTGGCCTAGCCGAAGACAGTTACCGACATCAGGAGCTCCTCGGTCTGGCAGGTTATTATAGGAGGTTTGTGAGGGACTTCTCTAGTGTCTCGAAGCCGATGACTTCCTTGATGAAGAAAGATGCACCATTCGAGTGGACAGTCGACTGTGAGAGTTCTTTCCAGAGTCTCAAGGATGCTCTGACATCTGCACCAGTCCTGACTATACCAGACGGTCCAGATGGTTTTGAGGTCTATTGCGACGCATCAGAGGGTATGGGTTGTGTTTGATGCAACACGGGAAGGTCGTAGCATACGCCTCCCGACAGCTGAAGAAGCATGAAGAGAACTACCCTACCCACGATTTAGAACTGGGTGCCATGTCTTCGCATTGAAGATATGGCGACATTATTTGTATGGGGTAAGTGTGACAATTTATTCTGACCACAAAGTTTAAAGTACTTGTTCACTCAGAAGGAGTTGAACATGAGACAAAGAAGTGGGTTGAGTTTTAAAACGACTACGACATTATCGACAGTATAAAGAGGGGTAAGGCAAATGTGGTAGCTGACGCATTGAGTCGCCGAGCACACTCTCTCCATTCGCTAGTCTCTCATACTAGCTTGGTTGAAGAGGTGCGGAGTGCTCAGATGACGGATCAGTATATGTTGGAGATCAGGCAGAAGCTTATTGATGGCACATTCGAGGGTCAGAAGTACGACTTCCGACTCCACGATGATGACCTGATTAGGCTCAATGGCCGACTGTGTATTCCGAGGAGTAGCGCTGAGCTGAAGGAGTGCATACTAAGTGAATCCCATTGTTCTACGACTTTGATTCACCCCGGAGCTTCAAAGATGTATAAGGGTATGAAACGTTATTTTTGGTGGACTGGAATGAAAAAGGATGTTTATGATTATGTATTGAGGTGTCTCACTTGCCAGAAGTCAAGTTGAGCACCGACGGCCTGGTGGTATGGTACAGCCAATGCCAGTGCCTGAGTGGAAGTTCCATGACATTTCTATGGACTTCGTAGTAGGGCTTCCGCCTACAAGGGGAGGTCTGAATATGATTGGGTTGTTGTTGACCGACTGACCAAGGTGGCTCGATTCATACCGATGAAGGACACCTGGAAAGTGGCAAAACTAGCAGAGCTCTTCGACTGAGAGATTGTAAGACATCATGGGGTACCGAAAACAATCGTGTCTGACAGGGATACCAGATTCCTCTCAAGGTATTGGAAATCCACACGGGAAGCGCTTGGTACCGAGCTGAAGCTAAGTACAGCGTTCCACCCACAGACAGATGGTCAGAGTGAGCCCTCTAGACACTTGAGGATATGTTACGTGCATGTGCACTTGATTTTCAGACCAGCTGGATTGATAAGTTACATCTGATCGAGTTTAGTTACAACATAGTTACCATGCTTCGATCAAGATGTCTCCCTTCCAGGCTTTGTACGGTAGACCATGCCGACACCATTATGCTGGGATGAGTCGAGTGAGACGGTCATTATGGAACAGAGTATCTGGAACAAGTTCAAGCAGAAGTACGCCAAATCCGGGCTAACATGAAGGCAGCTCAGGATAGGCAGAATCATACGCCGATGTGCACAGACGGGACCTGGAGTTCGCCGTGGGCGATCAGGTATTTCTTAGGGTATCCCCCATGAAGGGAGTATTTCGTTTTGGCCAGAAAGGCAAGTTGAGCCCAAATATGTGTGGGCCTTATGTTGTGACGGAGCGGATCGGCCCGGTAGCTTACAGACTTGATTTACCCGCCGAGCTGGGCAAGGTACATGATGTATTTCATGTGTCCCAGTTGAAGAAATATATGTCTCATCCGTCTCATGTGCTTCAGCCTGAAGGCTAACCTTAGAGCCGACCATGCGATCAGTGGAGACTCCGGTACGGATTCTGGATACTAAGACTCGAGACACTCGCCATAAGTCAGTGAGACTGGTGAAGTTCTCTGGTCTAACCAGACGTTGAGGAGGCCACTTGGGAGCTGGAAGATAAGATGAAGGCGAAGTACCCGTCATTGTTTACTTCTTAGTATTTGTATGTATAGGGTACGGGGCGTACCCCTATTTTAAGGGGGGTAGAGCCGTTTCGGTTATGTGTGTACACGTGTATGTAAATACATCGTCTATGTTATGTTGTTATGTTACTGACCGTTGTGTCTGAATGATGTTGTTGTATGGACCTAGTGTCCGATGTTATGTAAGTATGTTGTCAATGTTGTTATGGAAGATATTTATATGTATTCCCGTGTTCTAATATTTAGGATATGTGGAAGTATGAACTTTGAGGACAAAGTTCTTTTAAGGGGGGTAGATTGAAATACCCCAAACCTTAGTATGTTGTTTAAACATTTAAATATGGTATATTAAGACTAAAAAGAGTCTTAGAAACATTAGTAAACAATTTAACCGTAGGAAACACAAATAAATGCCGTAAAGTCAATTAGGGCTAAAATGTGCTCTAAGCTTGGGATAAGCTTGGTTAAGACCTAATGAGCTTACCAAGACCTTATTTATATATTAAGGAACATATTAACCAAGTACCAAAGAAAACCAAGCTTGAAAACATTTAAAACACAAATGTGCTTTAAGGAGTCTAAAGCACATTTTTGAAAATTTGTCTTGTAAATGAGTTTTGAATGGCTAAATGTCCATCATTACTCTTTAATTAATATGTGTACTACTTAGTATCACATTTGGAAGTCTATATCAATGGGAAATCAAAAATTTCACAACTATGTGCCTTGTTTTAGTGAATAGTAACTAAATAAGCTAGTTTATAACATATGTCAATATAAGTAATTTAATTGATCAACAAGGACTAAAATACCCCTAAGTACATTAAGGGGGCCAGTTTTCTTGTGTGAGTCACCATCTTGTTATATTGTTAAACAAATAAAAGATGACTACTTAAGTTACTATTTGCTTTCATATAAATATCTCTTAAAGTAAACTTATCTTCATTCTCTCATTTCCCTCTTCATTTCCCACGTCTTCAACCTCTCTTCTATCTTCTTCTTGCTCTCCATCACGGTTTTGCAATAGTACCACCACACAATATCATCTTTGACCTCTTATATCTCCCAGCTCACTTTGCCAAATCAAAAACTAAGACCACCATTCTCTTTGTCTCATCAAGCTCTTCATTCCTATCTTCTCAAAATTCCAAAGCTCCATTTCGGTGCCAAGAGAATCTCCATGGGAGGAGCTTGAGCTCATCTTTTCACATATTGTTGTTCTCCTTTGCTTCTAGGTAAGGAACTCAAAGAAAAATAACACTTCCTTCATGTTTTTATGTTGTCCGAAATCACCACTAATGGTGCCCTTACCTTGCCTTGTTCTAGCTTCATTTCACCTTCCATGGACTAGGTGGAGTCCTCTCTTGCTACATATCCAAACTCTCTTTCATATCCAAGGTAAAACAACTATCTTAATGTTTTAAAACAATGTACAATCTAGGGTTTACAATGAGATGAAGCATAAAGCTTGTATACTCATTTTATCATTTGTATAATGTTTAGAAGTTGACAAGCAACTAAAAGCCTTGCCGATTTAGTCAAGGAAACAAGGAAGAAGTTGTGAGGAAAAGAGGTAAATGTGCTAACCTAATGTGGTTTAAAGTCTTAGGAGAAATGAGCTTATGTTGCTTATTAAAATGATCTAAGGAGCCAATGGTGAATGACTTAGTAAAATGTTCTCAAGGAGACTATTAAAGGCATATGTGTTGTTGAGTGTATTTGTAGGTCAAAGGCAAATATATTGTGGAAATTCAGTGTTTATGATTTATGCATCTTAAGGGCCTAAGAGCCATGCTATTTAAGGCCTAAGTGCCATGCAATTTAAATTATGCACTATATTGTGATGTAGTGTAAATGAGTGAAGTTTTGTGTACAAGAATGTTCTTGATGGATTTTAGTGTTCTTGATTGTTTAATGGTGAAAACAATGTGTTTTGGCTTAGAAATGTTCTAGGAGAGTTCATGTCAAAATTTAGGTAATAAACAAGAAGTCCTAAGTGTTTAAAATGAGTTTTGGTAAGTTAGGAAGTATTTAGAATGGTTAAGTGTTCTACTGGTGAAAGAAACATGCGTTAAGGTGTTTTATGGTGTAAAAGGGACTTAAGCATTATTTAGAGGATTTAGAGTGCAAATGAATGTGTTGGGATACTTCAAGATCATGGTGAGATTGTGTTTAGGACTTGTGCAATGTTGGTAAATAAGGTAGAAGTGATTTGTTGTAAGATGGAGTTATAGGCTTGTAGAGATATTCAAGGAGTTGGTAGGAAGAAAAGATGCTTGGGAGATGATGTTGTAGTGGTGAGAAAACATTTGGGAATAGTGGAAGTTATAGGTATGAAACACCACATAGAAACTTAGTGAAAACATTACAAGTGTAAACCTTTTTATGAGAATTTGTGTAATGCTTGAGGAGGATTTTGGTGATTGATTTAAGGAGTTTAAGTGGAGGTCTTAAGGTGTGTTTGAAGTGCCCAAATAAGCTTAGAACATACTAGGATATATGAGGTGAAGTTTGGAGTTAAATGGACAATTAGGAACAAGGGTCTGGAGCAGACTGATCTTGCGACCGGACTTGATAAGATCGGTCAAGCCCAGTTTACCTGCGAGGAATGGCTTGTGGAATGGACCGACCTTGGGGACCGGACCTGCAAGGTCGGTCGGGCATGGATTTTTAGTACGGATTGAGTCTCTGGAATAGACCGATCTTCGGACCGGACTTACAAGTTCGGTCATGCCTAAATTTTTGTACGTAGGTGAGTCTCGGGAATCGACCAATCTTGCGACAGGACTTGCCAAGATCGGTCGGGCCTGAATTTTCAAAGGGAAAAACTCTCGGGAATAGACCGAACTTGCAAGGTCAGTCGGAGTAGAAATTTTAACGGTAATGTGTGTTCTAGAATGGACCGACCTTGTGTAAGGTCGGTCGGTAAGTTCGGTCGGACCTAAACTTGTAAAAAAAAACGAACAAAGTATGGCTTAAGTAGTTAACCCTAGGGGGTATAATGTAGGTAATCAAGGACAAGTTTGGGCATTAAACATGTCATATAAACATGTTAAACACTTAGTAAATTTGAAGTTAAGTAAGTTAATTACCGACATTCTTAGACATGTATAGGAGTGACCTACGGTGGAAATCAATCAAAGCAAGGACCAAGGTATGGTTTTTTCTTGTAGTCTGTTGCCTACCGGTTTACACCGGCTTGTGTGTTGTTTGTTTTTCTCTGTGTTTATTACATTATAAGACTTAATCATGTAATGAGTTTACAGTTGTTCATATTATTGTGATGTTATGATGTGACTCATTTCCTTTGTGTGCGTCTAACATGACTTACCACCTGTTGTGAATTGTTTGTTAAGTTCCACTGTTGAACTTCTAACAAGTGCTAACTGGGAAGTGAGGAATCCGGTTGTCCGGTCATGCATGTAAGTTTAAGAGCAGATATCTGTATCAGATTCGACTCTTATGTTGTTAAGATTGTTCTCCTTCATTTGGCGTTCGATCTCCCGCTAGCTTCCTCCAAAGCTTACCTATTCTGACTTACGATCGGTTTAGGGTGCGTTCTTTCATGACATTAATCAATAATGTGCAGCTTTATACAAAAAGTAAGTACACATGTCAGTTTGTAAGTGGACTATTTAATTAATTGGACCCACCTTAGTCCACATGTCATAATCACTATGGTTAACTAGAGTCACCTTTAACTTAAAGGTCACAATTGTTGCTTTTGATGCAGGAACAGAACGCACCCTTAGTGGGAACATGTGTTTGTGTGGTGTGTTCGGGTCACTATATCCGAACCATCTGTGACTTAGTTACTCGTTCGACTAACAGAACGGTAATGAGTGTGTGTAACAAGCTTAACATGAGGGTGAACCATTCTCTAGGCTTCTTATGTTGTTAAGCCTTCTTGGTTTGTTATTGTGGAAAGTGTATTCACTAAGTATGTGATGTTGTGCTAGGCAATATTGTTGCTATGCCGTATGTATATGTTTATGTCAAAATGAATGCCATGTCATCATGACAATTAGTTGCGTGTATCCCGGTAGCCGATAGGCTGCGCGTTAACCATACCAGCCAAGGGTTGCTGACCCCCTCGGGGGCTCCATATTTTTACTGCAGGATGAGGATCGAGGAAGCGAAATGGCTATAGATTCTAGGCTGCAGAATTACTTTTGTTATTTTGGATGTTGAGCCCGGGATGCGCCTGTGCTCCCGTGGCATTATATTTTGGTACTGTTTGTGTTACAGTTGACAGTGGAGATCATGTGTACAGCATACAGTGACAGTTTGTATTAAATACTCGGTATGTTGGTTATGTATATATATGTGTGGATGTTAGTACCTACTGCTCGGGAGTTTGATCATCAAACCGGTACACTTGTAATTATTCTGCCTTGTTAACCACGTGGGTGGTTGACGGTGTTGTAGCACCGAATCGTTTAGTTATTGTTTAGTTATTTTTCCGCTGCGATTTCATTTAATGTTAAGTGCGTAGTAGGGGTGTTACACCAAGCGCCTAGAGCACGACAATTTAAGGCAAGGGGATAAGATGACGGTTGATGAGTACTACTCCGCTTTCATCGGACTTATCCATCTGCTGCGGATCTAGGTTACTCAGACCGGATTTTTAGTGAACCGTTTCTACAACGGATTGAGCTACCGCCTACGCTACGGTATGGGGCCAAGCGGGTATACTACTTTGCAGGTAATGAACTACAGTGTGATGTGAATAAGTGTGTGCAGTGTGTTAATGTAATTGTGAGTTTGTTTTGCGGGGCATAACTAACACCCTAAATATAGGAGTGCTATCATGCCGCTGCTATTGTTAAGATCACCGTCCGTCTGAGGGACGAGGAGAATGCGCTTAAGCGCAAGGCCACGAGCGAGGGCCTAGGCACGCAAGGCACGGGAAAGGAAAGAAGAAAAAGCCATACCCCCAGTCCCAGAAAGGACAGCAACAGGGTGGCAAAGGCCAAGCCCAGACCACCACTGCTGAGGAGCCTCTGCAGCTCACCTATGCATATGCGGCCAAGCCCTTACGCTCTTACCCCCCCAAGGGTAACTAATAAAAAAATTCGAATACCGAATTCTAGTGTGTGTTGTTATTTTGTGAAGTATGTACTGAGTGTGTGATGTGTTAGCAGCTAGCACGGGCTCTGGATCCGATCGCCACTACTACAGTAAGTGGTGCAAGGGAGACCACCCCGGCAAGGACTGCAAGGGAGACGATGTGCAGTGCCGATTCTGCAAAAAGATGGGGCATCGTGACTACGAATGCTTCCAGAACCCGAATGGCAGAAACTACAGGCCTAAGGGGCAGTGGAAGGGTAGGGCCACCGTGACCACCGACGGCCCGAAGACGGCTAATCAGCCACCCCCAGATCAGAGGTACATGGATTCCCAGAAGGGGAAGGGGTCGGGATCCGGCAAGGCCGTCTTGAATGTGGTGGACCGTCTGAGGCACCAGGGCCTCTTCTAGACCAGGTACCGCCTAAACCGTTGAATGAAATAAGTGATTGCATACCGCATTTCATGCATGCGTGTTAGTGAGTCTAATGTACAACCATGTGAGTAAAGAATTGAAGTAAATGTGAAAGTCACCTAATTAGGTAATGTTAAAACTTAGGAACCTTAACATCTGTTATCCAATCCCGCCCACACCGCAACCCCGAAGAGACAACCATCAGCATCACCGAATTCCCAATGGAGAAATGTCAGGTTATCCAGCCAGGTATGATACTTTTTAATGGATACCTGACACCAAAAGCGCAAATCCACATCATCAGACGATGTAATGAACTAGGAGCAGCACCTGGAGGTTTCTACACACCCGAATACCCGAGCGGATCGAAGATGAAATTGAAGATGATGCACATGGTAAGGACTGGAATCCTTACACCAAGTCATATCAAGACGTGCGAGCTGAAGATGGGCAACTGTACCGATGATACCTGAGGAGTTCCTTACGGTCGTTAACCACGCCGTGGGAATTGCTCAACAAGTTGAAACGGATTCAATTCAAGCGTTCAAGTGGATTTATGTATTGTGAACTTCTACCAGAAGGTGGACGGTTAGGGTTACACCAAGATAAGGACGAGTCACCCGAGTCTCTAAGTAAGGGAGTACCCGTGGTGTCTTGGTCCATTGGTGATACCCTAGTGTTTTGTACGGCGAGCAGAAGCGTGCTGATCTCACAAGAAGCTAGTGTTGAAATCAGGAGATGTATTAATCATGGGTGGGCAGTCAAGGATGCTATATCATGGCATCAAGAAGATCAAACTGAATACCGCACCATCGGCAGTGATCAATGCCACACACATGAAACCCGGACGTTTGAATTTGACCTTCAGGCAATTTTAAAGACTTGTGTGAACATGTAATGTGTTAAACCAGTGTATGTTAAGGGTGATGTATGTGTTAGTTATGTCAGCAATATGAACCAACATATGTTGTAAAGAGTGTGTTAATGAATAAAGTGGAGTTGTTTGGAGTATGTCAACCGTGTTATTACAAAATGCTTATTAGTTTGCCAATGAATTAGGCTGTGCACTCGGAACGGGAGGTATACTGAGTGTCTGCAATGAGACAGAAGCCGGCAAGAGCGGCACAATCCTCACCGGTACCTTTCCAGTCAATGACATGGACGCATCGGTCTTGTTCGACTCCGGAGCCTCACATACATTTATTTCGCTATCTTTTGCGAAGAGGCTGGGGTTAGACGGTGAAGAGATGCCTGACTTCTTAGTCACTCTCCCGTCGAAAGAGCGGATCAGGTGTACCCGCTACCACCGAGATGTTGTTGTACGAATCAGAGGAGAAGAGTTTCCAATCGACTTGATAGAGTTCGACGGACTTGGTTTTGATGTGATTGTCGGGATGAACTGGTTGGGGCGGTACAAGGGCAGAATCCTATGTGCCGAGCACCGTCTGCTTCTTCGGAGTCCGTCTAGGGTTACCATATCATACCGTTAGAGGCCCAGGGAGCCTTCGACTCAGATCATCACCGCCATGGCCATGTATCGTGTGATTCGACGAGGGAATGATGTATACCTCTGCTACGTCCAGGACATAGAGAGAGACCCAGAGTTTAGCCTAGATGTGCCGGTAGTGTCGGAGTTTCCTGATGTATTTCCTAAGGAAATGCCGGGCATGCCGCCAGCACGGGAAGTTGAGTTTGAGATTGATTTGGTTCCGGGCACCGGACCAATTGCGAAGGTGCCCTATCGTATGGCTCCAACAGAGATGACAGAGCTCAAGGAGCAGCTGAGAGATCTACTCGACAAGGGATTCATCCGCCCTAGCGTTTCACCATGGGGAGCACCGGTCCTCTTCGTGAAGAAGAAGGACGGTAGTCTCCGCCTGTGTATTGACTATCGAGAGCTGAATGCAGTCACGGTGAAGAACCGTTATCCTTTACCACGCATCGACGACTTATTTGATCAGTTGAAAGGCATCAGTATTCTCCAAGATAGATCTACGATCCGGATACCATCAGATTGCCATCCAGGAGAGTGACATCGAGAAGACCGCATTCAGAACCAGATATGGACATTATGAGTTTACGGTTATGCCGTTTGGTTTATCCAATGCACCAGCTAAGTTCATGGACTTAATGAACCGCTTGTTCCATGATCAGTTGGACAAGTCAGTGGTAGTCTTCATCGACGATATTCTTGTGTATTCGAAATCGAAGGGTGAGCACGAAAGCCACCTGAGATGTGTGTTGCAAACGTTGAGAAAGAATCAGTTGTATGCGAAATTTTCTAAGTGTGAATATTGGTTGAACCAAGTATCCTTTCCTGGTCATGTGATTTCTGAGGCCGGGATCGCTGTTGATCCGGCAAAGATAGATGCAGTGCGCACCTGGCCTAGGCCGAAGACAGTTACCAACATCCGGAGCTTCCTCGGTCTGGCAGGTTATTATAGGAGGTTTGTGAAGGACTTCTCCAGTGTCTCGAAGCCAATGACTTCCTTGAGGCTCAAGGATGCTCTAACATCTGCACCAGTCCTGACTATACCAGACGGTCCAGAGGGTTTGAGGTCTATTGCGACGCATCAGGTAGAGGTATGGGATGTGTGTTGATGCAACACGGGAGGTCGTAGCGTACGCCTCCCGACAGCTGAAGAAGCATGAAGAGAACTACCCTACCCACGATTTAGAACTGGGTGCCATTGTCTTCGCATTGAAGATATGGCGACATCATTTGTATGGGGTAAGTGTGACAATCTATTCCGACCACAAGAGTTTAAAATACTTGTTCACTCAGAAGGAGTTGACATGAGACAAAGTAGGTGGGTCGAGTTTCTAAACGACTACGACATCAATTTACAGTACAAAGAGGGTAAAGCAAATGTGGTAGCTGACGCATTGAGTCGCCGAGCACACTCTCTCCATTCGCTAGTCTCTCATACTAGCTTGGTTAAAGAGGTGCGGAGTGCTCAGATGACGGATCAGTATATGTTGGAGATCAGGTAGAAGCTTGTTGATGGCACATTCGAGGGTCAGAAGTACGACTTCCGACTCCACGATGATGACCTGATTAGGCTTAATGGCCGACTGTGTATTCCGAGCAGTAGCGCTGAGCTGAAGGAGCGCATACTGAGTGAATCCCATTGTTCTACGACTTCGATTCACCCCGGAGCTTCAAAAATGTATAAGGGCATGAAAGATATTTTTTGGTGGACAGGCATGAAAAAGGATGTAAATGATTATGTGTTGAGGTGTCTCACTTGTCAGAAGGTCAAGTTTGAGCACCGACGGCCTGGTGAATGGTACAGCCAATGCCAGTGCCTGAGTGGAAGTTCCATGACATTTCTATGGACGTCGTAGTAGGGCTTCCGCCTACAAGGGGAGGTCTGAATATGATTTGGGTTGTTGTTGACCGACTGACCAAGGTGGCTAGATTCATACCGATGAAGGACACCTGGAAAGTGGCAAAGCTTGCAGAACTCTTTGACAGAGAGATTGTAAGACATCATGGGGTCGAAAACAATTGTGTCTGACAGGGATACCAGATTCCTCTCGAGGTACTGGAAATTCACACGGGAAGCGCTTGGTACCGAGCTGAAGCTAAGTACAGCGTTCCACCCACAGAAAGATGGTCAGAGTGAGCGCACCATCCAGACACTAGAGGACATGTTACGTGCATGTGCACTTGACTTTCAGACCAGCTGGATTGACAAGTTACATCTGATCGAGTTTAGTTACAACAACAGTTACCATGCATCGATCAAGATGTCTCCCTTCCAGGCTTTGTACGGTAGACCATGCCGCACACCATTATGCTGGGATGAGTCGAGTGAGACGGTCATTATAGGACCAGAGTATCTGGAACAAGTTCAAGCAGAAGTACGCCAAATCCGGGCTAACATGAAGTCAGCTCAGGATAGGCAGAAATCATACGCCGATGTGCGCAGACGTGACCTAGAGTTCGCCGTGGGCGATCAGGTATTTCTTAGAGTATCCCCCATGAAGGAAGTGTTTCGTTTTGGCCAGAAAGGCAAATTGAGCCTGAAATATGTGGTCCTTATGTTGTGACGGAGCGGATCGGCCCGGTAGCTTATAGACTTGATTTACCCGCCGAGCTGGGCAAGGTACATGATGTATTTTATGTGTCCCAGTTGAAGAAATATATGTTTCATCCGTCTCATGTACTTCAGCCTGAAAGGCTAACCTTAGAGCCGACCATGCGATCAGTGGAGACTCCCGTGCGGATTCTGGACACTAAGACTCGAGACACTCGCCATAAGTCTGTGAGACTGGTGAAGGTCCTCTGGTCTAACCAGGACGTCGAGGAGGCCACTTGGGAGCTGGAAGATAAGATGAAGGTGAAGTACCCGTCATTGTTTACTTCTTAGTATTTGTATGTATGGGGTACGGGGCGTACCCCTATTTTAAGGGGGTAGAGCCATTTCGGTTATGTGTGTACGACATGTATTTGGATACATTGTCTATGTGTTATGTTGTTACCTTGTAATGTTACACACCGTTGTGTCTGAATGATGTTTTGTTGTTTGGACCTTGTGTCCAATGTTGTAAGTATGTTGTTAATGTTGTTATGGAAGTATTGTTTTATAAGTATTCCCCGTGTTCTAATTTTAAGATATGTGGGAAGTGTGAACTTTGGGGACAAAGTTCTTTTAAGGGGGGTATTGAAATACCCCAAACCTAGTATGTTGTTTAAACATTAAAATATGGTATAATAAGACTAAAAAGTGTCTTAGAAACATTAGTAAACAATTTAAACCATATAAACACAAATAAATACCTTAAGGTCAATATGGGCAAAAATGTGCTCTAAGCTTGGGGTAAGTTTGGTTAAGACCTAATAAGCTTACCAAGACTTTATATATACACTAATGAACATATTAAACCAATTACCAAAGAAAACTAAGCCTGAAAACAAGTTAAAACACAAAATGTGCTTTAAGGAGTCTTAAAGCACATTTTTGAAAAATTGTTTTGTAAATGAGTTTTGAGTGGCTAAATGTCCATCATTACTCTTTAATTAACATGTGTACTACTTAGTATCACATTAGGAAGTCTAAATCAATGGGAAATCAAAAATTTCACAAATATGTGCCTTGTTTATGAATAGTAACTAAAATAAGCTAGTTTATAACAGTCAATATAAGTAAGTTAAATGGTCAACAAAGACTAAAACAACCCTAGATAACTAATGGGGGCCGGTTTTTATGAGGTGAGTCACCACCTTGCAAGTTAAAAAATAAATAACAAATGATAAAGCAAGTTACTATTTGCATTACTACTTAAATATCAAAACTTGCAAACTTATCTTCACTCTTTTCTTTCCTTCTTCATTTCCCACGCCTCCAACCTCTCTTCTTCCTTCCTCCATCGGTTTTGATATAGTACCACACACAACACCATCTTTAATCTCTTATATCTCCTAGCTCACTTTGCCAAATCAAAAACAAAGACCACCATTCTTCTAGTCTGTAACACCCCAACTCAATCCAGATGTGGTCTCGCAACTTAACAGTATATATATAAACATGTCACAACGGAATTCTTTACAATCCAGGACCTTGCCACGGTCTGACTACAGAATATACCGAACATTAGTACAACAACCTTAACCAATTACATATCCCTCTTACAACCCCCTCACGTCCTATACATCTTACTAACTCAAATTGCCATACGAGTGTACATGCACAACTCGTAGGCCACACTTAACCCGAAACACTTGTACCCCCTTCTTACTCTCGCGACGGCCGCTTCCTGATGTACCTGTGTAGTAAAAACAGCCCCCAAAGGGGTTAGCACGAATGCTGGTACGATCCCCTCATGGCCCCCAAGCTAACGTGGCTACGACGACTAATTGTCGATAGCATGGAGGTTGATTAAATGCACAACATAATAGTAAATGCTGTAAACAACAATCCATATATGAACAATCAAAGTTCTCACACAATGAACGACTTAAATGCATTCCCTTAATTAGAGAGTTAGTTATTTAACTCCTTAAGTAATGTTCCCTCTTAATCTTAGTCCATCCTTATCTCACCTCAATCTTAGTCTTATCTTAATCTGAGAAACAACCATCCTTTAATAAGGAGTGGATGTAGCTTATCTTAATCTTAATAATACAAACCATCCTTTAAAAAGGAACGGTTGCCAACTTATCTTAACCTTACCTTAATCTTAATCTTAACTTAATCTCAATATACAAACCGTTCCTGGAAGGGAATGGTTGTAGCTTAATTCGAACCTGGGATTTAGGTGATCCCACCACACCATCTTAATGCCACCTACTCTGGACGGGAGTCCAGCGTAGCTGAGCCGGCAACCGGCCCTAGGCTACAAGTCGAAGACAAGTCCTTAAGCGGAAGTCGAATCTGCTATAGATACCGACCCCCTTTCCTTAGCACGCATGACCGGAGATCGGTCCCGGGTTTCCTCACTCAAGTTCCAGTTAGTAGTAATCTCAAGACCCTGTTTGTTGGTTAACCTCTTTCGGTTCATATCGTCCCTTCTTAGGGGGCGTTCCTTAGTCTCACTCAATTCCTTACTAAACATTGGTTAGTAAGTTCTCACGGTATGTTGTGTTAGTTTTCAAACATCACACAACAATACAATAAATATAATATATTCCGGTTGCATGCTTTATCTTGTTTAGTGAGCACACAAGCCGAGGGACACCTCGTTAGCAAGCAGGTCACAAGAGAACTGTACCGTTCACCGCTGGTCGTTCGGTTGCTTACTCTCCTCTGGAGTCCAAATTCTCAAACCCTAAAACATTCATCGAATTTGGTGGTTAATTACTTTTAATTAACCTAGCTTACTTAATCACTAATGATTTCCAACTAAATACCACTTAAGTTCTTATAAACTTAATCTTAAGTGAATCACTTCTCCTCATTCCTTATACCTATTCACCCACTTAATTATCATTGTCACTCACCAAACATGTCTTAAACAACCTTATATT